>MIEF01007633.1:0-12702 GCA_001870725.1 Taenia solium | reverse complement strand
TAACACACATAAGTTGCATCGATGCGGTTCATTGGTGTGCAAGAACATTGGCTGCAGCAGCAGAGAGTCGCCGGCCACTGCAGCACTGAAAAGAAGTTGGAGGTCGAAGACAAAGCGACAAATAAGAAGAGATGGATCCATATTCTGACACTCGGGCATCAGTGAGGCAGATTTGCTTGCTTGGAAACGGGTTGGGTTTATTCTGTTTACCACTTTCTAGCAGTGTGTTAATTCTGCATCTGCTCTGCTAATCAGAGAGCCCACATTCTTTATGTGGCAAGTTGCTGCAACTACATGTGAAGTCATCAAGAACCCTTTGTCAAGCCTAATGCACAATAGATCTCTTGACACTAATGGCCCAGTTAATATTATGTCTTGGTGGCAGCGATCAGTATTCTTGGATGAAAGTAAGAACACATAAGGAGGAATAGTCATTGCAGAGGTCGCCTGATCATTGGCAAAGTGTGATTTTGCTATCTGAATTATGTTGGAGTTTCCTCCATATCCTGTAATATCAGCGCCTTGCCTTCTTCTCAACCATGAGGTAAGTTATTTTTCTCCTCTTAATCAAAATGCGAGAAGAGTGAGTAAATGAAATGGAAAAGAATGAGGATTGCTATTATTTGCAACATCAACTACGTGGTAGTTAAAGATGCCAGCTTTTCATATACCGCTCCTTCGCAATAATACAATAGCCTTTTGATGTTTACAAGTGCATGCGCACAGTTTTGTTGGGATAGATAAAGGTTTCGAAGACTACACAAGGACTCAACTGTCGGTTTCATTTATGCCTCATAACTCACAAAGGGGGAAAAAACACAAGTTTGTAATTACTATTTTTAAGACACAATTCCTCCCAAGTGCTCACATCTTCGATTTTGCAAAAAGAGAGCCAACAGAGATTCGCAAAAGTTTATATGGATTCCATGGTGCACAATAAAATGCAAGCTGCATACCTACAGGCGACGTCATTAACTCCTAAGAGGAAGGCTAGCGTTCAAATATTAAGGGCAAGCCCAAGTTCCGCCCCTATACTTTCCACTTCTCCATCTCCGTATGAATTATTGAGTGCGAAATGGACAGACCTCTACACTTTTTTGTATGTTCATTAATAAACGTGTGCGCATCCCTTTGCAAGCATTGCTAAGCTATCTCATAATAATAGAGAAGTAAAAAGCAGTAACACCGACGTCCTCTTTGAAGGCCCAGGCTTTTAATCGGGCAAGTTTAGAAGAGGTTGTGTGTTTGACGCCACAAACACTGACAGTTACCACTTTTTAATCAATGAAAGAATAATTGATGTTTTAGAAGGTAGAGGAAACCGTTCTATGCGGTAGATAGCAAAATCACACTGCGAATGATCAAGTTATGGTTTTGCAACCAACAATTTTCTCCACTTTTTCTCGCACACAAGCGAGAACGTGAGCCAAAATCATTGCTTACAATCGTATCGTCTACTGTGTTGGCTATATAAATAGTGGTTCGGAAACTTGATATTCAGACCCTTTAGTTCACAACAGAGTTAACACCAGAATGGACTTAAAGCTTTTGAAGCCACCGCAGAGGAGGAAAAGGGTGTCAAATGGGGTATTGTTGCTGCCATGGCTCCTCCAAATAGGAAGCCTTCCAAAAATGCTTGATTTGTGCACCTACCATTCTACTTACTTTTTTGGGTGGGCCAACTCAATTGGTAGGGCTGTTAGAGTTAGAGAGCATTCACCGAACTCGAGGTCAGGAATAAACATCCCTTTGGCTCTCAAGAGAACAGGCGTAGCTCCACTTTTATTGATGAAAACGAATGTAAACATCGTATTCTCAATTTGATTTTCTTGATGCGGATGAAAGCATTTGAATAATGCATAAAACAAAAGATGTGAAATCTTTGCAGAAAGCAATTAGTAGTTTTAAGTGGGTAAAGGGAAAGGGCGACCAATCTCAGGCTTGCCTTGAGACGAAGCAAATACTTGCGAAGAGCCTGTGTTTGCGTCTGGATGGATAGTGGTTAAACGTAAAATTCTAGGTACGCTGAGATCGACGGTGCTACTTTAAAACTGAAACTTGAGAATTTCAATCACCTTATAACTGAGTTTACTTAATTACGCTTCGTAGTAAGAGGGATAGACGCTGAGGGGGTGCGTAGAACCACGTCGCATGGTTAGTCACTCACTTACTTAAAGCCGACTCCAGTGACTAATGGGTCTAGCAGTGGAACCTACAACTTTGGTACCCAAACTGGCTGATTCTTGAAGAATTGTCTCACTTGGGACAAAGTATTACTGAAAGTGCGAACTTCGCTCACTTCCTTTGCTAGGTCATAACACTTGACACTCCTTGTAGCTGTTACTTAGGAAGCCCAGACATTTGCCAACGACAACGATGCTGTTAGTAGTCGCAGTTCCTATTTGTAATTTGAGGAGTTTACAAGATTTTCAAGAGTTTTACGAGAGGAGGAGCCTCGTTTTCGCAAATACAGAGGGGGTAATCTGTCTTTCTGTGCATTCTTTGGCAATCAAGTGGAACGCTCACTGAATAGCAGAGACAAATGTCACCAACTAGCTTCTTGTTAGCAATACCAGAGGGGTTGAGAATGTAGTTCTATTGGGTTGTCGCTTCTCTGTTCACCTAAACTGTTTATCAGATTCTAATTTTAAAGGCAGAAGGAATGGACTTAAAGCTTTTGAAGCCACCGCAGAGGAGGAAAAGGGTGTCAACTAGGGTATTGTTGCTGTCATGGCTCCTCCAAATAAGAAGCCTTCTAAAAATGCTTGATTTGTGCACCTACCATTCTACTTACTTTTTTGGGTGGGCCAACTCAATTGGTAGGGCTGTTAGAGTTAGAGAGCATTCACCGAACTCGAGGTCAGGAATAAACATCCCTTTGGCTCTCAAGAGAACAGGCGTAGCTCCACTTTTATTGATGAAAACGAATGTAAACATCGTATTCTCAATTTGATTTTCTTGATGCGGATGAAAGCATTTGAATAATGCATAAAACAAAAGATGTGAAATCTTTGCAGAAAGCAATTAGTAGTTTTAAGTGGGTAAAGGGAAAGGGCGACCAATCTCAGGCTGACCTTGAGAAGAGCCCGTGTTTGCATTTGCATCTGGATGGATAGTACTTAAACGTAAAATTCTAGGTGCGCTGAGATCGACGGTGCTACTTTAAAACTAAAACTTGAGATTTTCAATCACCTTACAACTGAGTTTACTTAATTACGCTTCGTAGTAAGAGGGATAGACGTTGAAAGGGTGTGTAGAACCACGTTGCATGGTTAGTCACTCATTAAAACTAATTCCAGTGACTAGCATTAAAACCTACAACTTTGGTACACAGACTGGCTGATTCTTGAAGAGTTGCCTCACTTGGGACAAAGTATTACTGAAAGTGCGAACTTCGCTCGCTTCCTTTGCTAGGTCATAACACTTGACACTCCTTGTAGCTGTTACTTAGGAAGCCCAGACATTTGCTAACGACAACGACGCTGTTTGTAGTCGCAGTTCCTATATGTAATTTGAGAAGTTTACAAGATTTTCAAGAGTTTTACGAGAGGAGGAGCCTCGTTTTCGCAAATACAGAGGGAGTGATTTGTCATTCTGTGCGGTTCTTTGGCAATCAAGTAAAACGCCCACTGAATAGCAAAGACAAATGTCACCAACTAGCTTCTTGTTAGCAATACCAGAGGGGTTGAGAATGTAGTTCTATTGGGTTGTCGCTTTTCTGTTCACCTAAGTTGTTTATCAGATTCTAATTTTAAAGGCAGAAGAGATTCTACCACTGGACCAATGAATGTTTGCATATGAATATAATCTACTTTATCGGTGTGATGTGCACTGCAACAAAACTACACACATATTAATCCAAAAAGCCTAATTATATCGGGCGTTAATGGCGGCGATGCTTGACTTTATTTCCTCTCCATACTAAGATGTGACCGTTGCAGAAAATAAGAGTCTAGGCGACGATTGAATCAACGACTATTATTTAAGCAGCGTATTTTTATGAAGCCAGTGATTAAAACCATTCCTTCGGTGGATAGATTCAGCGGCCACCCAGCAGCAAAATTGGTGGTGCTCACAAATGCTATCCCTTTCATTGGCCACTATGGTAAATTTGGTGCGAATCCGAGTAATTAATTGACTTAAAGCATGAGCGATTTGATTGCGAAGAAGGATCCGTTTCCTCCTTCCGTTCCCTTTGTATGGTGGGTTCCCTCCCCCATCCCATTTACTTGTAGTGCACGATGCTCCTAAAAACATCATTGGGCTTCCGGTAACAGCAGCTCTACTGCGCACTTTCCATGCGATCTCGACCTGGAAGTATTCTTATAGTCGATAATGGGCAGTGTGCCTATTCTAACATTTTAATCAGCTGTTGGCATTTGCTAAATAAGCTAATGAATTTGCCAAGGCTATTTCCAACCAAAGGTTGAGTTGCCGCTGAAAGTGTCTCTTTCAACAAAGTAAGGAATAGTTAGGAGGCTGGTCATCCACTACTGTTGCCGGCGTAAGGGTCGGACATATGGATTCTTTAAGTATGCGTTGCAACTAGAACATTTAAATCCTCTTCGAAACTCAAGTAAAATATTTTGATCCTCAGATATCGGATCGGGGGTCGGAGAACTAGTTCGTCATCACAACGAGAGACATTTTAATGTTTGTAGATTTTGGATCAAGTGTATCAGTGGAAAGTGAGGAATGTGAAGATTTATAGTCTATAATTGTTTTGCCGCAAGCAAGGTCACAACACTTATTGGGAAAGTCTCGCATGATGCTGTTAATTTCAACCAAATTACTTGTTTTAATATCGTCCTTTTCTTTTACATTCATGGGTTCGCCGAGTTAAAGAGGCTTGAACTCTTGTGAGTAATTATTGCGGTTGGTCAAAGGTGGGCATCGCAAGCCGCTTTGATGGCAAACTGATTTCGAATGCTGTTTGGCACGAAGAGGTAAGAAGCTTTAAACATGGGGTTGCTGCTTCCAGACCTCTTCTAGAGAGGGTATTTAACCAAGATTGCAAAGCGCGGAGGCAATCACATTCACTTCGTAAATCTCAGCTAAGTTAACTACTGTTTCGTGGGCCAAAACTATGACACTGCAATAGACCACGTGGAAAGCTGCAAGCGAAACGTGCCATTGATCGACTCCTCACGTGTCGGCAAGGAAAAATTCAGACACACAACCGCAGGACATGCAACGCGTCGCGGTACTCCATGCTGCCACTCTGTCCTTATTCAATTTTGTCCTCAACGCCCCTTTTTGCCTTGGTTCGCCTCAGCAGTCGGTGCCATTTTGACATTTTAACACCCTTATCTCCTCCTTTGGAAGGACGTCAAAGGGCCGAAGCTAAGAGAACAGTCGGAATTAATAGAAATTAAATGTGAGGCGTGGCATCTCTTTTGCTTCTTTCAAAGCCTTTGCATTCCGTTTCACCATTGTCACAGATGATAGCATTCTTAATTAAGCCTAGTAAGAGAAATCTGTGTGCCTAGAGTAACAGTGGAAACATTGTGTTTATTCTTGAGCACATATGTTTCAATAAATTTTCTAGATCATGTCTGCAGCAATTGCGTAGAAGGGGAGGTAGGTGAGCGAACTAATGGGGAGATTAAAAAATGAGCGGAATAATGGAAGTCAAGAAAGTAGGACACCAGCACACGATAAAAATAAGTCATTTTTAACCAAAACCAAGCTAATGATTCTGATCACTTCTTTTTAAATATCTAATGACAATCGGAGTAGATCTCATCGCCTTATATGCCACAGTTCCCGCCGAGAGCTCCATTTCCAGCGCCTTAAAATATGCGGCATTAATAACATGAGCGGCCTATCTTCACCGCAATCATCAAAATCGGCGTCCAATAATTCTTAACAGCCATGCTTCAAGTCGTCACCTTTACTGATTACTTATAAGTAGAAGTGATGTACATCGCTCGCCTACAACCCTTCCTCTAGTATGTAAAATGATGCACCCATGATTTCCACCTTGAAGCGGATGGTGCCCAACATCCAAAGCAATAGGCTTTGGTCAACAGCGCCTTCATTAGTGAGAGAATTTCCTCACCTCGGTGCCCCAGAGTATCCCTTGAACTAATGAAGTCACTTTACCCAGTTTATTTATGCACATATTTCCTGCATGGATGTGGGCCTTAGATAATGTCGTGGTCTGAGGGCATATTTATCTATAATGCTACCAGCGTACTTTGTTATCCCTTTCCTCATTATGCTGTAAGCAGACCACTCATAAGCCATTAGTGACAGTCATCCAGTATTCATACAACTAAAACGATGCTTGAATGCAGCCGCACTGACTACCCATGACAATTCTATCTGATTTTGTCAGGGCCCTCAATAAGGTAAAACACGTGCCCCTTGAGGACACACTTTCAAGGTTAAAGGGTGGCGGTAATTTCGACTCACTCATTGGCGGGCTCTTTTGGCTCAATGGAGCATAGCAGTAGCATAGGGATAGCTTCTTTGCCAAAGGAGGAGTGTTATTTTCCACATGTTCTTGTAATCAATGTAGCCGTGCTGCTGCTTGCAGTGGGTGTCTAATTTGGAGATCTTTTGCATGATGGAAGGATCAAATCGTGGTAATTTGGTTAAGTAGCTAGCGTACATATTTCGTAGCCTTACTGGTGGAAGGTTTTGATAGTAAACAGTTGAATGCAAGACTATTTCAGCGTTTTCATTTTGCAAATGATGAGATCGAACCCAAGTATTTTCGCGAAAGAAACTCTGCAACAAATGCAGCTAACAATCAGCACCAATTGATGCGGTTGGAAATTCTTTCTTCTCAATGGCCTCATCATTTGCCTAGCTCCTCTTCTTTGAAGGGTTTGGGCACTGCACTGTAAAAGGAGTAGTGTGGTTCAGTTGGAGTACAATCTGGTGATGCGTTGTTTGTAGGACCATTCGCTATCACGGTACAATCATGCAATCGAAGCGTGAAGCAAATAAATAGTGACATCTCTAGCTAGTACTTTGTAAATGTGGACAGAAGCAAAACTGCACTTCTTCAACGTACCTGAATACCAAGTTGCTACCTACTTAGACCTTCTCCAATAGAATCTATTTTCTCGCTATCGACAAGCTAATAATGGCATGGTGATTGCACCATTGTTAATCTTTAGACGAAACGTGCCTGGTTCAAAACCTGTTCGCAATAGTGGAAAAGTGATCTAGCTAACATAAAAAGATTATATTAAGCAAAAGTCAAATCTGATTTATTTGAAAAGGTGTAAAACCGGCAAGCTAGACAGCACTGCAGTTTCTCACAGCAGGGCGCCTAATCAAAGAAGTTTCGTTGGATCAGTGCTTGCATTCTCTCATTGTGCGCATTTTAACAGAACTCATGACCTGACCTCGACTTACCTCACCGTTGAAATAGGAATTCAGACAGACAGGGTTTTGGTGAGTGTTCTAGTCGAATTTAATAACGTGGTATTTTATATGTAGGCACTTACAATTTATAAGTAGACAAGACATTTATCTTTAGGCAAACCACTTAGCACGTTGTTTTAGTGCAGGCCGTAGATCCTAGGAAACCAAATCACGATACTACTAACTTTGGTATACGTCCCATTTCCTAATAGTCTTCCTTCTTTATTTTGACACAAATGAGCACAATTATTTGCAGTCAAATGACTGACTGAGATGGATGGTTCGAGGGTGCTTTTGTCTGTGCAGCACCAACTACGTTGTGATGGGCGAATCAGGCGATTGTACAAAAGGGGCTGCGAGGGCGATGCTCAGAAGTAGAGAAGAGCTGTGCCATACTTAAATTAATTGTTTGAATTTTCGCCCTGATTTCTGAAGCTCACTTTTTAGTAAAGGAACGCGTGAGAAAATTGCCACTGTGCCACTGCAGGGCGGCCTGACCCCGGGCTATGTTAGTAGCTACAATCTATTCTGCATGTCCACAGCGCATATTTTGTTCCTCTATTATATCTTTGTGCAACGAGTACTGACTGCCTCGCACCGATTTTCGGAATTAGTCCGCTGTTACTACTTAAGCGCTCCAAGGCATGTCTGAAGACAACACTGATGCCACAATAACTCTGTAAAACTGAGAGAAAGTTGTTCAGCGCGATCGAAATAAGCCAGACAAATCTTTGATGTCTGTTTATGCACGGTGGGGGATGAGTAAGGTCACTGCCATGTAAAAAGTGATCGTACTTTACCTTATAAAAGTTATTTTGACGGCTTTACATCAAGGAAGTAATAATAAAATGAAACTCAAGTAAAAAGGCGAATAAATTGCGAAATTCATTGTGAGTAGTTAGGTGTAATCAGGAAAGACACACATTTTGTTAGGTGCTAACAACCGATGGCTCGAACAGTGACGACGCGTGGCCTCAGGTGCACGATGCGGCTCGACTCACCAGACGCCATTCAAGCAGTAGCTAGAGCATATAATATTAACTACACAGAACTGAACCGAGTTGGTTGCATGATGGTGGTCTAAACAACCTGTTATGTATGGAGCTAGAGTGAGACCTACTCAGTAGTTGAAAAGACAATAGTGGTGCTGGCATTACCAATCAGAGGCGACCTATCATACTCTCAGCCGTCCAAGGTGGAAACCGACCGCACATATCAAAACTCACCACGGATTGTAAAATGCGGTGTTTTGCAGCGTTTGTCATCAGCAAATTGCAACAAATCATTAAGGAACAAGCGTTACAGACTTAACGTCAAGCTCCTTCCAGGCGACACAAACACCGAGGCATCAGCTCTACTCACGGCGGATGGAAGAGGCTATAGAGGAACCGATTATGTGACACTTAGAGTCCTACTGTGGGCGCGACCTTCTGAGCATTTCTCTACAGGATTGCAATTGTTGCAATGAGACTCTGGTTCACCGAATCATAGAAGGAGCGCTGGAAGAATCGCATTTGTCAAATTAGGCGGTAAGATTTTTTAGGGACAAGTGCAAGTTCTTTAGGGGTCATAATGACTACTCTACACGGCTAGGAAAGCGAGAACGGAAACCATTCCTGGGGCCGAAGAAATCACATAAAATGATTCAACCTTTGCCAACATTAACGCATCCTTGTTTCAGATTTGACACGCTGCTGAAGGCATGGGTTCCACCCAGAGAAAAGTAATTTTCCATCAAAGAACTTGGGCGTATAGCTTAATAGAGTCAAAGAGGACACCACTGTCTCGTGGAACATTCCACGCAAGTTCAAATTGGCTAAAGCTTGTGGTTTCTTAACTAAAGGCAAGTTTTGATTAAGATAACTAAATCACATTCAAATTAAACGATCGCGTGACTAAAAAAGTGGTGAATTTGAACTTAAACTAGTTGAACTTTATTAGGACGCTGAGGACTTTGGTCTTGTTGATATAAAATAGGTGCACCAATTCGCTCAAAATGTTGGGAACTGCCTCGGTTAAAATATACTAACGGGAGTGCAGAATAGGAAGACAGAGGTGAATTTTGACTAGGTTCCAAAGCACGTGTTTAAAACGCATTTAGCAAGCATGCGTCTCCGCAAACCTCGTATCCCCTAGGGCACAAGTGCAGCAATAACTGCCCAAAAGAATTAGTAGTATAATAATCTGCTTGGGCTTATAATGAGCAAGCTTAAAACACATTGCTAATTCTGAAAGAATCTTGAATGCAAGAAACCGTTGCGCAAGAATGCAGTTATTGTCATCTCTGATGCTCATCACACCACCAGGGCTTGTAAAAGGCGGTGTTTTTGGACCAGAAAGCGGATTTCGTCATTATCAAATGCAATAAATAGAAAAAAAATTGGGTAACTCAAACTCCATAAATCTGCATAGTTGGATGTGTCAACACAGCTGAGCTGTCTCATTCCAGAACAGTCGACACAGAAGGTGTGCAAATGGTCAAGAGTGACTGTGCTCTGCTTAGCGTTGCCGCAGCAGACAGTGCGTGCAACAACAACTGGAAGGTTGTAGGAATTAGTGTTGAAGTAATGGTTATTTGGGATCAAAACTCGACGCGACAGCCATCCTTGGCTTCATAAACACACGGCTGGTAGGCTTTCAAACATTTGCATCTGTCAGTCAGAAGACCTACTGCTGTGCGAATGAGAGAGTGAACCTAAAGTGTTACCTGAAACTGGAACTGCGTTGGTGGAGAGATGAAGGGGTGAGGGAGGTAAAGTCGCGCGCCTTTTTTGTGCATCAGATAGCACCCATTCATCGGTGTGATACCTTCTACTGCTTGTGTAACCATCACAGATTGGAGGTCAGTGGAAACGTAAGGGTTCCGATTTAACTTCATTTATTCCGACACAATGCACAGAACATTTGCGGCAATTCCTCGAACCCCTCTAGCAATTGCATGTCAAATACTTCAGCGCCAAGCATTCAAACTGTTAACCGAGTCGTAGGGTTTGGGGGCTGCCTAAACAGATGTGACAATCCAGCCAACAGATTGAAGAGAAATGTCCCCCTATTTGCCAAGGATATACGTATTCTGCCCAAATACCACCCGTTTTGCTTGTCTCCAAGGTAGACTCGGGACACTACATAGCTTCTTTTACTTAATTTGGCTTCGTTGAGGAATGGGGACGCAACATAGGAAAGTGTGCTTAGCTATGCTTCAAGGCGGCCATCTCATTTCCCTCAAATTGCTTTAATTTGGAGTTGTGATAAATAATAGGCAATGATGATTCATCCGAGCGACAGTTAAGCTGAGTTGAGCTTTAATGGTGGTTATGGAATTGGGTGCAATTGTAATAATGCGCATGTTACCTTGGGGTCAACGCTTGCTATGTCTGGTGTCCTTCATGAAAAACGCGATTTACAAGTTTTATTTGCCCAAAATTACTCACTTTAGCCGTTGAATCCTTTTTGGGCGATTGGATCCGAGCTCATTTTAAGAGAACCTTTTCTTGGATGGCTGTAGGTTGGCAGTGCGTCTATACATGGAACTACAGCACAGGGAATGGAGAGATGTTTTGAAGAAGTAATGATATGCGGGGCTAACCACCGTCATTCTGAGAGCCTGACAGTTAGAAATTCCCCCTCTCACTTGGGCTGCACTACTTTCAGTGTTGGTCATGGAGCTCTCCTTAACTCCTCATACGTGTCACATCTGCAAGCTGTGAGCCTGCATGTCTACATGGCTACCTTACATGGTTACTCAGCTGGACAGCTGGATGGCTGATGAGCGGGAAGGAGTGTAATGAATTGACCAGGTGATGGAGGGGGACCTCAACGCACCTCTTGCCTATTCGCACCTTGTGGATTTGGTAAGTGAAAAGAGTAACTCTAATCCACCGTCAAATGCTTTTTCCACCCATCTGTGTACCCTCTCTCTAGAGCCAGTGAAGGTTATTCTACTGACAAATCTACTTGGAATGTTCAACGCTGGCCTCATCTACTTGACGATTTTGCTTGTCTACAGGTAGGTCAACTTGCGCATCCTCACCGACTGTGGTCGATTTGGACGGATTGTGCCCAAGACGAAACACTTCAACTCACTTAAACCCTTATTTGTGGAAGGTGATCATGCATTCGAGGCTAGTAATGGAAACCCACTGGAGAAGCGACCCCATGATGTGAGGATGTTTTGGAGGAAATGAATAGAAGAGGAATGCATTTTAGCTTTAAATTATTGTTCACAAATCGTCCATGACTTTCAGTCTCACCAAAACTCAGAGTAGCAATTGGATCTGTTGTCGAATTCAGATGCCCTCACCCCTCCGGCCTCAACTGTGGCGTCAACTATAAGTGAGGAGCCTTTACGCTGCATTCAAAAGGGGAGGATTGCTCGGTTGAATGTACGTTTCGTCCATGTCGACAAAGCAAGTTGTGTTAGAAAGTTGCTAGCTACGAATACTGTTTAAACATTTTGTAGTGGAGTAATGCGGAAGCGTTGTGCATACCAGGTATGGGCAGTTCTGTGAACTTGGTGGAGCAGTTTCTCATAAGGAGGAATTGCTTGGTTCTTAAAAGCCATCCAGTAGCGCCTGAAACAGGATGGTAAAAAGCAATTGCATTCAAGGATCGAAAGAACACATTTGAAACTGACGACGCGTATAAAGCAGTGTACATCCTCCTCTTTCCCCAATCCAAATAAGCTTAAGAGACGCTTTCGTAAGCGGGATGTCAATGGCAACGAGAATAATACTTTGGCACCATTGATTGCCTCGTTTTGGTTTTCGTGCGCACTGCTTGTACTTCTTGACTTCTGCTTCCCACTTCGTGCAGCTGAAAGCGGTAAAGCTGTTTCACCACCACTCATGTGTTAACAATTCTTCCAGTAGCTCTTTGCATGCCACTCCCAGTTGTCCTCCTGGCTACACTAGTTTGCATTTCCTTTTCACTTTTGCGTAAGCTAGCTGATTAACCAAATGTTGGATTTTTCTTGTCATTGGTCTGTGGCAGCTGCCTCACTGATCCTATTGGTAGGACATTACGGTGACTAGTCCCTAAAAAGGCTGGCGATCAGCTGCTTACCAATTTATTATTATGTACTGGGTGTGTTTTTGCCATGGTCATTGTTGCACATTTAATCAACTCTCTTTACAATCCAGATCTGTAGGACTGTCTACGGTGAAAGTGTTGACAAGTGCCAGGAAATACGAGAGAGTTTTTGCGGTTCTGCTAGAATTCGTGATGACTTCAGCTACAAAAATGCCCATTGATCACTACTTCACCACACACGTGACAAAGTGAGCTTGCATAAATAAGCATCTCTGAAAATGTTACAATCGACTG
>MIEF01007629.1:0-122741 GCA_001870725.1 Taenia solium | reverse complement strand
ATAGTTGCTGCTGCTGGTGGGCCATTCGAAACACGAACAGCAAATAGTTTGTTTTGCTTGTAGATTTCTCGAAGCACTACGCAATTTTAGCAGTTGCTAAGATTTTGTGCACCTTTGCATAACTACATGCTTTGGGTTCTAACAATATTTAAGGCAATCTTGAGTTTGGTATTTTTGGCTTGTACAAAGCGTTGCAAATCATCAGCTACTAATGTTAACACTTTCGTTTCATTTAAATTTAAACTTTAATATCTTGTATTAATCAATGGTTTACAAGTGGATTAATCCGATTATTTGGAAAATTTACGTCTGTTTAATGGTCACAGTGTCATCTTCAGTAAATGCATGCAGCTTCACTGTGTAGCAAGCCCATTATTACTCCTTTATCAAATAAGAATTTTTAAGCTGTTTACTGAGAAAAATACGTAATTTGTTTGGCAAACATCAGATGAACACTTTACTCTTTTGCCGACAATAGTATTTTTGGTATTTGTGAGAGGTGGGAGCGCAATTTTAATCAGGTATTTGAGTGGGTCGACTCTCTTGATGTAGACGGTGCTACCTTCCAACTTCTCTGCACGTTACCAATCCACTGTTTCGTATAAAGTAAGAAAATCTCCAAGAATACTCAACCTTACCATACCAGAGTTAATGGCGGGGAAGATGATGGGGAGGAGATAAAACTCCTATTGGCTTGTCTGGCTTTAAATTTTTGCTGGCAGCTATGCACGCTATACCATAAACTCTGTTGAAATGTTTCTGCGTAGGTAAATTTGCTCTGCTACTTTTTTATTACTTCACGTATTTCAGTGTCTGGATTCTCTTCATACTTTGTGTGGCCTCTAAATAAGATGATTGATCATGTTCATTTAATCAAAACTAAAGTTTCTTTTAAAGACTTGTCAACCTGAAAATTGTTTTTAAATAGGCTAGTCATACTTAATAGCTTGCTCGTACATAAGTCTTATCTGTTGCTGACTATTTGTGCAATTTACATCCTGGAGTAAGATAAATTTATTTCATTAATATGGTACATTCTGAATTCGGCCTCTGACTACTTGATTTGTGGTAGCGTCATGGTTACACTCTATCAGTTTTTGGGACCCTAGGCGCAGTTTTTTTATTAGACACTGTGTTAGATCCTTATGAAACAACTCATTACTGGGTCAAGCATTTGCCTCTAGTTTATTTATGGGCTATGGAGAAGTGCATACGGCGATTTGCATCCCAATTTATGTGTGCGTATTGTCTTACCTTAGTTACATTTTCTCTAGCCCTCGCGCCACTTCTTTCAATATCATCTTCATCTCCATGACTTCACTTGGCACCGCTCCCACAGAAGACATAAACATAAAAACTGTTAAGATACTATTTTTACGAAAGCGCTGGCACCGTCACAGAGTACCAATCTGACCGGCATTCGCTATATGTTTGTGCTATCCGTGACTTTGAGCAGCCATCCTTCTCAGTTAGATGCGGAGATATCATTCTTGATCCTAAAAACGTAACTGATCAATATGGTTCAGCAAAAAATCCACTGACTCATGAATTCGGTTTCGTGTGCAATGATGTAGCAACCGATGCTGTTGTCAAGTCTCTGATGGTTGACGCCTGGCAATGCGTTGGTCGTGATAAAGCCGCTAATTTACTCAGTAGGTCAGAAGTGGAGCCTGGCATGTTTATTCTCCGTCCCACAGCCGGTAAGTCACCCTTGTACTTTTCTGATTTTGACTGAATAAAGGTGCTTTGAAGGTAATAAGTCTCGTGTTTAATGGTTCATAGCTGTTTAATTTATCCGATCGTAGTAGTATTTGCATGTTCACTCTTTCGTCTTTTGCATATTTATAGTTGTAATACCCTTTCGCTAACTGCGGAAATTCCAACTGTGAACTGAGGAATTAATTTGGCTAGCCTATTTTGCATACTCGACAAGATCTTTCTTCATTATCCTGCACATCCCAGTACCTACTTGGAAACTAATTTCGTGCCACAATATGTTGAAGATGAATGGTGGACTACCGTCTCACGTCACTGATCGTAAAAGTTTAAAAATACCTGAGTATGCCTGCGTTTTGGGGTGACGAAATCGTTGGAAGGCAAGGTTAATTTATCATATGCTAGAGGGGTATGCACGAAGCAAAGAGAGTCTTTTAATCTGCTCTCAACTAACTTATCTGCTAAGCAAAAATTATTATTAACTGGATGTGGTGTTACCAGCAAAAATTCGGCATTTGCTAAAGGAATGCTTATTTGAACGTCAGGATGTGCATTTGTGCATTATTTTTTACTCACTTCTCCTTAGATGGTGAGAGCATTGGCTTAACTGTGCGCACCGATGCTCAGGCGATTATGGCTCATTGGCAAAATCGAGCTAACTTCCAGCAAGCAGTACTACTTAAGTGCGTCTTCCTCATTCGAGTGGCTGATCTATCTTATCTCACACTACATATGTGAGTTAGCCTCGAGCTCCTTCTCTGCTTTTTGTGTTTCGTGTCTTAAGTCGTTGACATGCGTTTGCAGGTGTAGCATTTGCTGTGAATTATGGCACTAGTTGTAGACGATTGTGTTGGCCAAATGCCATTTTGAAGGGTTTACTGGGCGATAATTCTGGCAAAATGAATGCTTCACCTTAACTAGTTAAATAGTTTTATTGTTGTGAGCTTACGCATTTTCAGGTATTGGATGCAGGAGCCCAGTCTTAGTGTCCCACTGATTTAGAGGAGTATAAGAGGAGCGAACTTGTAAGATTTTTTTGCACCTATCGTGATGCATGCATTGAGAAGTTTCTTCCTCTGATTCTAGCTAATCCAAAATGTCTACAGCGCACTCAGCTTAAACCCCACCTTTTACCTCCCGCCATAAACGATCTGATGGTTGGAATAAAGGGATTAAAGATTTTTACTACAAGAATCGTTCGTAATGGTGGTTTCGCTAATGTCTACCATGACTCTTGGCATGCTCAGGAGGCTGCCATAAAGTGTTTTGAACACATAACATCCACTGCAATGCTTTGCAGGATATTGCAATTCTTGAAGCCGCTTGACTCACTCCGCTACATCTAAGTGTTTGACGCCTTCTATAACACAATACCTATGATGGGAACATTAGTAGTAATGGTCATGGAAATGGTAAATAGTGGTTTACTGAAGCATTTCCTTACAACGTCCAAGGTCAAGACAATGTCGCCCGATGGCCTCATGGATGAATTGCTAAGGGTAAATACATTACATTTCTTTTATGCAAACTTGTGTGCGTGGCTTCATCGAGGAGCCTCTAGGTTGGGGGCGATGTTTAATTATGTACACAGTGATATTGTTATGGCAGTGCTACACATTACGATAGATGGCAATCACTTATTCACACATCGTGTAGAAATTTGGACTTCGATGATCAAGATGGCAAAGATGAATGGTGGTACATGCCTAAGGGATGATGTGGTATTGGGTACCGGAAAGGCATTGAAATTGTAGATACACTCCAAAGGCAGTCGGACACTCGGACAACTACGATCGTTCTGTTTACAGTCTACAGTCTTGACAGCCTATCGCCACTATCTGTATTGGAAATGGGTGGAGAAGGGGAGCAATTGTCCTTTGGGGTCGAAAACACATTTACTTGCGACCATTGTGAAATACGAGACGTTGGCATACGCTGAATGCCTCAGTAGGCATCAGCTATTGTCTAACACCAAAAGGCTCTATACTATGCTGGATTAAGGGAGTCTTTATGCATGAAGATTGAGACCGGTCGCATCCGATCACTGCACTTAATGCGATTCTTAACTTTGAAGGAGATCCTCCGAAGTGAACAATTTGGGGTAGACGACAATGTGAGGTTTACTGGCTAGATTCTGGGGATTTCAAAGACCTGGGTATTTTACTTATCCTCCACTGTGCATTAATGGTCCTGACTTTCCTCAAAAGCTCATGGTGCTCGTGAAGTCGTTTACGTCATTTGGCAACAAAGTTTGCTGCACGATAGACTGGTTTAAGAACAAGTGTTTGCTCGCTGATAGATTAGTGCCTTTTGCACATCCGGTACGCTAGTGGTTTGACATGCATCAAGAATTGCTAGATGTCAATCAGTGTAGAGTTCTTGACACATAATAGGATGTTGTGTGCTGGGATTGATATTACGCATCCAGTTTTCTCTGCCTCACTTAGATTGTAAATGGAATAAACGATTTGGAAAAAATGGGATAGTGCACACAAAATTGAAAGATACTAATGTCCTCCTCCACAGTGATGGCAGTGTCAAACTCGCGGACATTGGCATTAGAGGTATCCTCCCTCCAGTCTCTCCAGGTATGACATTTCCTTTAATTGGTCGGTGATTTTTGTGGCACTGCTGCTTTTTCAGGAAAGCGGACTTAACAATTGCTCGGTTTTTAGTAGTGAACGCAACGTTGTTTAGAAATTGTCTAAGCTGCTAATTATGGGAAGGTATTCTCCGATTGCGTAGGGTGTGCATACTTAAAAAAACAACTCGAACTTACGCGAATCTGCTGCTTGCTCGCAAGTTTGCTTCGAGCGGACAACTTTGATGCTTCTGTAAACTCACTACCTGTAATGAAAATTGGGTAATAATTTGCCCACTGTCTGAGTATGCCTCATTGTTTTCATCAAGGTCTGTGTGGACCCGTCATTGGATGTTGCTGAGCTGGATAAAGGTGACGTTTTGTCTGCATAGAGACGTTTGCCCTCGATTGCTGGTCGGCGCCAGAACTGGAAAATCATTCTATAAGTTTCGCCATAGAATCGGATGTTTGGGAGTTTGGAATTCTCGGTTACGTCGTCTTGATGCGTGGTGCGGGCCCCTACCATGGTATGTCATTTTGTTTTCGCGACAATCTCTACTCACCTGTGTGATTAGTGGCTACGATACTTGTCTGCGCTTATCTCGTTGGTTAAATGGCATGCCATGGGGACAAATCACACTCTCGTCAGTATGCGCCAAGAATGGTAGTGTTACTTGTGGATCACTGATGTGGTCGCTACCTAAATGGCAGGATAGTGGTAAATTCAAGTGTGTTTGCATTCTATTCTTGGAAGTTAGCAGACACGGTGTTTCATATGCTCAATTGAATTACGCCGCATGTACACATTGTTTCGGCAATGCCACAGTTGGGAAAGAAGCCGACAAGCAGAATTTGTTGGTTTGGCAGCGGGAACTTGTAGGTAAGGGGAAATGTCTCACGAAGTTTGTTGGTTGTTTTACTCCTGCAAGGTCCAACGGCGGTACGAAAGAAGTGGTTCTGCCAAAATGTGTTGTAATGAAGGGGCGTGTGTGTGTGCATATAAGTCGGATTGTTAACGTTTATTTAAAAGCATTCAGCTAGCGCAAATCATTGACCTGCGTGCAGTCTTCACGATTAATTGACTGTGGAACTGTAATGAAGCGTCACTAGTCATACGTTTACACTGCTCAACCATTTAACCATCTGGGGAAGAATGGGTTTGATTTAAGTGGAGCTTTTTGATATAGCCGTAGGAAGTGGGGACGTAGGCTACACGAATTAACCTTTGCTCCATTTCGCTGATTGGATGGGAAACGTCAGCGATTTTCCGATATTTAGCCCTCGGCGCTAGACCAGTGAAGCCGCCAAACCTTGACGAGGGAACGTACGAAAGTGTTGGGAATGCAACCCAGAAGATAGACCCAGTTTCCGCCAAATTTAGAGTCGGACATGAGTACATGAATAGTTTACCCTCCTAGTGTCGCGTGCATGTAAGCGATGAACATGTGATCCCCCTGCCGAACTTTACGAATGATATTTTTAGGTGGCGATTTGTAATAAAGGTTTTTTGTTGTTTACACGAGATTTACATAGGTGTGCGATATTAATCAACACTGACGGTCGATCGTCATGCAGTCTGGTATCGGATGATTCTCAGGTGGTAAGATAGCATTGCGCTGCGACACCTGTAGCATGCATTATAATTGTATTTAAAAGTAATGCGCAATGCATTGCCTACTGTCGTTCGATTAACTGGTTGTTTGCCAAATTGGGATATTGTGACGTTCACATGATGTGTTAATGGCAGCATTGCGGTGTGCTAGTGCATAGCCTATAGGTCCTGCTCGGAGTCGCCTGAAGTCGAACCCATGTGGAAGGAGGTATGTGAGAGACACAGGTCAGGGCTGGGATACTAGTAAGTTAATATGAAAATCATGCTGCAAAAGGGAAGTTGAACGTGAAGCAGCTTATGTGTCCACGTATTCTAAGAATAAGTCGCGAAACAGGTAGATGGAATGCTCGAATCTTTTGATCATGGTTCGCAGCGCATCATCTTTAAAATCTTTTACGGTAATACTCACGACGTAGCTGAGCCTTTAGAATCACCATTGAAAAAAGGCTTGATTTATGGCATCCACTTTCCTTTTTTTGAACTATTCCAATCTCATTGCTTCTTCAGCGCCTATCTGGCTCTTACTTAATCAGTAGAGAGGCGAGGGAGGTGTCTCTTGTTGACTCAAGTGCCATCGTCACATGGATACCTCAACCACTTGTATAATAAGTTCTTTCTGATCTACGAAGTGGGGTTTCATTCCACTTCTTAGTGCATTTGCAAACTTTGGGTGTCAGTAGCAACTTATTTGTTTGTGTTGCTAAATTCTGCCAACTAGCCGCAGAAATAAGGAAGGTTGCAGTTTAGGGTGGGCACGCTCGCTGCTGATAGGAGTGTAGCGATCCGAGTCTGCCATGAAGTGAGAATATTCAAGCGTACCGTTGCAAGTTACAGAAATTTGTAAAAGGAAAGTTGGCTTTATTAAGCTTCTCTGCTAGACACACGTATTCGTATAGAAAAAGTGAATCATAGGTTTGATCAAGGGGATTCATGGAAGAATTTATAATGTCCATAAAATATCGCCTACTGAACTCAAGAATTGGTATGTCCGTAGCCTTTATGTGAATGTGGGAAAAGACTTCCAATAATAACATGCGCTTACACTGGCACTTACAACTGCACACATCGCACAGCAGAACTAACATAACAACTAAATGCACTTTTGTGATATTTATGATTTGATGACGGAAGGTGGTGTCTGCAGCCGACATTAATTGTGAAAAAGAAAACAATCAGCCGTCGACTTTAGTTTGTATGCTACATAATTTAACTTTATAAAAATACACAACAGCTTTTACTGTGGCGTGCACAGGCTTCCTCGAAGGCAAAATAAGGCATAATGCTTGGGCTGCTGGCATAGCCCGGAGACCAGTCAGCCCGGCTAGGACAATATGGCCATCTAAGCTACCAGAACCGGCAGTAAGAACAAGCAAACTGTTACACTTGTAGCGTCCCGAGACTCCCTTTGAGGTAAAAGAAGGCATAGTATTGGGGCAGAATATATATTCTGGAAACAGAGGGCTTGGGGCTGTTGGCATGGTCCAAAGGCCGTCCAACCGGCTAGTACAAGATGGCCACCCAAGTGACCGAAACCGGCAGCTGGAACAAATAAAGTACTACAACACTTATAGTCGAAAACACAAATAAGGACAAATGGGAAAATGCATAATCGGCTAATTGCACGAATAGCTTTAATCATAATTAAGGCATGATAGCTTGCCTAACAATTTGCTAATTTCGGAATCAAGGAAAGGTTTCTCTGAATCAAAAGTCAAATACGCATAATTATCTAGGCTTCGTGCAGCCATAAAATGTAACTTTTGCTGAAACCACTTTTTCCCAATATCCCCATAATTTTGGACCCTTTGACGGAATAGATTGAGCCAATTATAAAGAGTCAACTTGTTCGATGGCGCATTAGGAGTGCCAATCCTAGAGTCAGCAATTCAGCTATTATTTGTTCAAGCCACCCAATTACTGACCTTCAAATTTCACTGTTACTTTTCAAGTATTGAGGCGGGTGTGTTTATCAGGTTGTTCACTTGCCAATTGTATAAGCTTTTGTGTACATTTTTTTTACAAACACTGAAGCTCACACTTTGCTGTTAGCATTATTGAGTTTCTAACAGACTGCTACAAACTAGTTGGTTTATAAAAGCATTTATCTGTTTTTACATGTTCCCACCACTTACTGTACAGTTTTATTTTACTGCTTTCATCACAACCAACATACCTATGACGTCTCCGTTTTCTACTGTTAACTGCTTTCTTTATTTCACACTAACTATCGCAGCATCCCATTCGAAGTTAAATGGTGATTTAAACAGCTATTCTACCTTTTTTGAATCTGATTAGGCAGGCACCTTTGGTACGAGGGCATGATCGTAACTTTTGAACCTCGTAAAGTCTATTTAATTTTTGAAGCATTGAAAATGTCTTCTCTCTTTTGTAGCATTCATTTTTGGAACACCAAACTTTGAACTTCTCCCGACATTTATTTATAGTGTACATATGTCGTATTATTTAGGTGAATTCGGAGGACCTCCATTTTTCTTAATAATTTATCATGCAAATTGCTGGTGCGTATCTCTATCGTTTGGTAAAACAATCCTATACTTGACTAGCAATTCATACCTGTTTTTGCTCTCGGGTTCTGCAAAGCCATCTAATTAATATCCTTTTCCTGTTAGCACCATGACTAAAATTTTACGCAAGATTGTGGCAAATTTTCTCCTCAAATCCGCATCCAAGAAAGTAGTCTTCGGGAATGTGGTGAAAAAGGAGTCCGCATTATGTGAGCGTGCAATGCCGTGCGCATTCGATTTCAAAGGAACCAGCCTAGATGAAATGTCATTTAAACGTGGCGATATTCTTCTCGTTGGGACAACCGCTCGCCTGCCTTTCGAATGGCCCACCAGCAGCAGCAACTATTGGCGATATTCTTCTCGTTGGGACAACCGCTCGCCTGCCTTTCGAATGGCCCACCAGCAGCAGCAACTATAGCAGCGACAGGAACACCAGCACCACTGACGCTGACAGGAATGGGTGGCTGAATGCTCGTGATTGGCGAAATGGCAGTGTAGGTCTGGTGCCCGAAAACTTCCTAACCGACGAGGCCGGTAAATCCGTGGCCTTCGATGCCTTCCAATGCATTTCGCGAGCAGAAGCTGAGGAGCAGCTTCTTCTGCCTGTCATTCAATCTGGGACCTTTATAGTACACCCAGCCAAAGGTAAGGCTAGCTGATGTCTGCGCGAATTTATTCCTCACCATGAAGATGGAAGGGATTGTAGAAGTCGGTGGGTTAGTTTGACAGGTGAAGTGAGGTGTTGCAAGATGGTGCGTATTAAAGGAACGCACCACATTATTTAAGTTGATGATGTGGAGTGGAGGCTTGCTAGCCCTGGGGCTATTGTTCTGCTCATTTGTCATACTTCCTCTTAAAGGTGTACAAGTGAGTCAAGTAAAGAAGTAGATTCGTTCACTATTGCTACTGTGTAGATTATTCCTTGTTTAGGTAAGCCGATGTGTATGATTTTATGTTTGCTATCTGAGCGTAACACGGGATCGCGTATTCTCCATTTTTCAGGTGTGGGGAATCCCACGCTGTCGGTGTTGGTGAGGGAGGAATCGAACACCTTTGTTCACCACTACCACATAAATTACGATGCCGCAAGTGGAGGATACTATGTGTGTAGTGAGGAGGAGTTTAGAAGTCTGGACGAGCTCATTAACTTCTACTGTGGTGAGAGGATGCGATCGGATCATGATGTTAAGGGGCAAGGCGTTGGGGAAGTGGCCTCTCGTGAGCGTTTGAGTTGCTGCATAATGGTACCGCGTTTGATGAGTGCGTAATTGTGCAGAATTCGCTTTGCCTTTCGGCAGGCGTGGCGTTGGTTTGGCACTGGCATCTACTGAAATGCAGCTATTCTAATTGGTCCATGAGTGTCATGTGGGAGGAATGCACTGTCAGTGGAGGCAATTATTTATCACACCTGTGTTCTTCATATGGCTAAATTTATGCAGCTGGAAATTTAGCTGCCATTGCACTTTACTGCCGGGATATTGACTCAGAGTCGGAGGTGAATATGAAATTCGCAGACAATGCTAGGGTAGAAGTGAATTTGTCAACTGTTGCCTTGACCAGCATTTGGTTGCACCGAATCGACTGTTCATCCGTGTCAATATGTGCGCGCAGAAACGAAGAAATAGGCTAACGTGTACCACTTTACGACAGCGAAACTGAAGTCTGGATTTGACGTGGATAGCTATGGCAGAATGGTGTCCGATTTCGAGTGAATCAGTAGGATTGGTGAAACGTGGAAATTTCTATGCGCATAATGCATGGTGTTTTAGATCCGACAGCTTGCCCACTCGCAGTGCCGCTTCGCGCTCCATGCCCAAAATTGGGTTATAGTGCGCAGAAATTCAGCAGCTGCGTCGTGAGTCGGGCCAGCGTTGCGTTGAAGCACCGCCTGAGCAGTGGGAACTTCGGTGAGGTCTGGTTGGCCACCTATCGTGGTGTGGATGTGGCTGTAAAGCGTGCTTTGGCTACTACTACAGCACGGCAGGAAATTGTGAAGGAGGCTGGGTCATGCACCAGCTCTATCACCCACGGTTGGTGCGTTTCTTGGGTGTGTGCTGCGAGCCCTCCTCCGAGCCAATAATGATCATTACAGAATTCATGTCAAAAGGTGCACTGGATGGGTATCTCAAGGAGAAGCGACCGTGCTATGAGGACTTACTGGACATCATATTCCAGGTGAGTAGAATCACCGTAATCCTGTGTGACACGAGGTTAAAGTTGTCCAAGGTCCATTCCCAGTTCACGTCCTTGCTACTATCCG
The DNA here is from genome assembly GCA_001870725.1 of Taenia solium. Taxonomy (NCBI): domain Eukaryota; kingdom Metazoa; phylum Platyhelminthes; class Cestoda; order Cyclophyllidea; family Taeniidae; genus Taenia; species Taenia solium. The sequence goes on along the minus strand of MIEF01007629.1, from coordinate 112,047 downwards.
GAACGGTATTGACGTCTCCTAAAGATGCGTCTAGTCAACTACTCTGCCTATGTTGTCACAGGAAGCGGATCTTGTGCTGCCATTGGTAATTCATTTAGTACGATACAGGTGGATTGTCGAGCAGGCTGCAGGTGTGGAGATTGGATGGGAGGTGGGGCGTAGACGCAATGCTAGTAGTTCTATTCCACGGATTTTAACTGCTGAGCGGGTCAAGAAGCCTAGTGGCTTAGGCGGGCAGGGTAGCAGCTCGTGCGACCGGCGTTGGGGTTTGTCCACAAGAGGCAATGAGGGACTGCGTATTTATCCGATGCAACCACCTCTCCAATGGACTGCATTTGGCTTCAGCTTGTGTTCTTTGTTTTTTTTTAGATAAGTAATGGAATGGCGTATTTGGAGGGGCGCCGAGTTGTTCACAACGACTTAAGAGCAGCAAATGTTCTGGTGGATGGGGATGGTTCCGTAAAGGTGGCCGATTTTGTACTGGCGAAAATCCTCCACAATGATGGTCGTGATACGTGTGGTGCGCGCTACTAACTGCACCTGTCGGTCGTACTGCTGAATTAGCTTGAAATAAGTGTATAGTGGTCGATTTCCTTCTCGTTCGTGTGAGAAGAAGTGCGTCCACTTAGGTGTTAACACTTCCCTTGCAAGAAGTGGATGCTCTTATCACCTTAGCATTGCTAGCTCCAACTTCCTCCTTTCAGTATTTGTCTAGATGGAATGTTTCCGGTGCGCTGGACACCACCAGAAGGGACAGAGGCGGGTGCTTTCCACTCCACTAAATCGGATGTTGGGTCTTTTGGCGTTCTCATGTACGAAATTTTTACCCACGGAGGAGTTTCCTATGATGGTGCGCTATTATTATTTGTATGGATGCTTGATCTGTTCCTGTCGTCCTTTTTTGCACCAGGAAGTTCATTGTAGGATAAATGAGTAAGGGTGCAGAAGTGGCCTTCAATTGGAAATATCGTTCTACTGGTAGAGGTCCACAACCACAGACATCGTTTCTACTGAAGTGCTTAACGTAGCAAGTGTGCGTAGATTGGGTGTGGCGAAGACTCAGCGATGAACTACAGCGATGCATGTAATGCAGATTCTTCTTTTTTGGAAAACGCCTTTCACAGACATCCCTGCCGACGACGACGTGATCGTTGCGGCTGAGAATGGTCGCCGACTGTGCAACCCCAGTGAACTCGGGTACCAATGCGAGGCGAGGAATCCCTGCCGACGACGACGTGATCGTTGCGGCTGAGAATGGTCGCCGACTGTGCAACCCCAGTGAACTCGGGTACCAATGCGAGGCGAGGACTCACAGAGATTTAGAATCAAATAATCAGGAATGCTTCATTAACGCGTTTAATTTTAATCAAATGTTTTCGTATTTGGTAATCAAGGAGTGGGCTTTCTCTCATGAAACTCAATGTTAACTACGGACACTCATATAAACTGCAAACGATTCTTCAATGGCAGTTTCATTTTGCTTATGTCCAAAAAATTTCTGAAGACCTCTTATCAGAGCACTTTTGGCCTAGTAAGTTTCAGGTGAACTATTTTTTAACTTGTCTTCTAAAAAATGGATGTGTCAACTTAGGAAAACATGTTTTCTGTGCAATTTACTCACTTTTTTAAAGTTTAAAGAGATTTTCTGATTTCAAACAATTTTCATTCGCTTTTTATAAAGGACCAAGGGCACGTTTGGGGTTGATAGTACGTTTGCCCATAAAAAATTGAATCAGTGTAGAGAAGCTACACTTCAGATAATTGTATATCGACTCAAAAATTTGGTTCTTTGAGATAATGCTTTCTCTTCTCATGAAAACTTACAAACATGCACTTGGGCCAAATCAAATAATTTATTTCCATTTACTTTCGGTGAATAATTGACCAAAGTACCTCTGTTAAAGGAAGCACTTTAAGATGCCATAAACTCTTACCATTGCATTGATATGGTGAAATTAAATTAGGTAAAATGGCGAGAACTGGCACGGAAGGACCTACATTCTACATGCAGCGGAGGTTGAAACTACTGACATGGCCCGGATGCCAGCCCCACCGAAGGCGCAATTGTGGAGCAACTGTGTTGTTCTCTACCAAAACCGCTAGATAAGCAAGCAACTAAAGCATCACATGGCTTCTTTTCTTGGTCGAGCGATTTCACTGATGACCCCATGGTCAACCGCCTGGTCAACTATTACAGTGCAATCGGTGCTATCAGGGAAAATCCAAAAGCTAACGGCGCTAGCTAGCAACTTTTCATGCAACTGAGGAGACAGGTGACCGCCTCGTGAAGATTCCCCATTGAAAATAGTATCAGACCTGGCTTTTGTCCCGCATGGAAACTGGATTTAGCAAGGCCGTGGAAATGCGACGTTTGTCACAAGTATCAGTGGCCCATTGGCAGAGTCATTTGACAAAAGGCAATGTTGCAAATATTTTCTTGAAAATATGGTTTTGCGTCTGTCTCTCCTTGTTACTTTCCAGCTGTACCTATTAGGAAGCTATCCAACCATTAGAGAAGTGAGGTTATTGCGAGTCCACACAATTGGTATCTTTACATAAATACAATAGATTGCTCCGTAACAAACCTTTTTGAATGATTAAAACTATGGATATTACTGCAGCTCTCCTGCAGACCCGAGATTGGGGTAATTACCGAAGGTAGTCGTCATTTTCAGATCTTCTAACAGAGGGCGTCATCGATTCTCCCATTCTTAGCATATGCACTTCTCCTGTTACGCTAAGTCTTAACATTCAGCAGTAAAAATAAGAACAGGTTACCTTTAAGGTCGGTTTTGCATTCCGCTGCCAGCAATGCAGCGACCCTAGACATTAGTGAAGCTTAGGGAAACCATAATGCTCTAAAAGAATATATTCTATTGGTGTCAATCACCCAGTTCTCTCTCGACATGGGTTTCTTCTCTGCTTCGGCGAATCCTGATGTCTCCTCCATAACGAGACTTGAGCTCAATGAACGCTTCTTTTCCAAAGGATACACTTAACTAAGCACGTCTCGTCCTTTTAGCGCTGTCCTTGATGCTTTTCTCGTTAGCTGACTTTGATAATGCGATTGAATGGTTTCCTTCCTTCAAATAAAGCGCAAAAATCGTCACCTTATTCGAATGGTGGTGTACCTTTGGAGTGTCGCATCTTGTTGTGATGTGTGGTAATTGTGTGAGTATGGAGTTGTGCATTGCGAGCAAGGTCGCTTGTTGGTCAGAGGATTTTCACCCTTCGGAATGCAAATTTGTTCCGTGGATAAGAGTACTTGCAGAGGAACGGGCCTGTATAGTTGTATCGAACCTCCTTCTCTCTAGACGTTTGAATTAGCTACTTGTCAAACCATCCCTTGCATCGAGATATGACTGTAATAATCACGCTTCTTTCAATGTACCTTTTAGGAGAAAAGGGAAACGCAACTCAAAACCTTGTCCTCGGGGAGTATGTCGATTGCCCTGGCGTCGACAGAGGCCATCCTACAGCCTTCCACAAATCTACTGTTTTGTCTAAGGCAACAAAGATGTCTCAGAACAATCAACCTTCTCGTAATAGGAGTAGTTGCAAGGTAGGGGAGGAGAACAAAGAAATCCTCACGATGAAAATCGTTAGTCCTTTACGCACTTTTGAAAGAAATGAACAATTTACGATCCGTTAGTTATTGGTAAATCTCCTTGGACCAATGATCTCGGCACCTCCAGACGCCTAGGCCAACGAACGTCTTCCTTGTACCGCATAACTCCATCTGTTAGAGAGGATTTTAACCATTCTTGCGGTATCCCTCAGTTCGCTGAGCTAGGCCGGATCATCCCTTCCATTGCAAATTCATCATACGAGCTAAGGAAACTCTCGTGGGGTCCACTACCCAGAGTATTTTCCAATGACAGTTAGCGGACTTACTCAAAGGTATGGTCTGTAACACAACGTTATCCGTTCCAATTACAACCGGTCCGCGAGAAATTGTGGCTGCATAACCATGCTTACCCCCTTTCTGTACTGAAATGTTAAGTCATACTTCTGCAGTCATTCTTACAATCGTGCGGCCAAAATTCTCAATCTCTTTCATTGCTTTTAAGCGCTTCGGTCCTTGATGAGCATGGCTAAAAACGCAAAGAGGGCATTGCACACTGCCTTGCTTCTGCTAGATTTAGCGCAAGGATTATAGCGACCTTAGCGGCTTGTTTGATGGACATGTAATGGATTTCACTGTCTAGGTTTCTTAGTTTGAGGGAGCCTACAACGATGTCTCCTTGCTTACCCCCATCCTTTTACTTGTTAAACAAAATCTTACTGGACAGGGAATCGACCCTAATCCTGTGGCAAAGTGTGGAGAATACCCACTGACTTATTTTGGATCTAGCTTTGCTTAGGTAAGAGAAAAAGGTGGCACTAATGTTCCAGGTTGCTTTGGGCTTGATAAAATAAGTAGGAGCTGTTTGAGGGCCGACAAGTTTAGAAAAAGGAAGAATTGAAGTGGTGGGTTTCAAAATGAAGGCGTTAAGTTTGTTTGCCTGTTCTGGTTGTTGTAGCTGTGGGCCATAAGCAGCTTCTGAAGCTTTCTGTTTGCGATCTCCACTAGCTGTCTGAGAGGTTTAGCGTTAGCTTCCCGAACCTTTTTGACCGTAAAAAGTGGTGAAACTTTTTTCCAAAATCGGCCGGTTATCCAGCCATTGAAGTTGTTTGGGGCCCAGCCACAGAAGGTTCGTCCTTTCAGAGTTTGAAGACTCTCTGCACAATCATAAGTTTTTCCACTTTTTGATATCGATGGGACAAGTGGCCGGTAAGGCTTTGCTTCTCCTAGTCAAAAATAAAACTTGGGTTGAGTTCGGTAATGCTGGCCCACCCCTTAAAGCCCATACCGCCTCTTATGGATGGGAACTGACCAGTCACTGCCACCAGTGAGATTTGTCCATAATACCTATTCAAAAGCAGATTTACTTGATTGAAGCGTGATTACTGGTAATTAGCCAATGGAGAGAAGAAGATTACAACTCAGGTGAATTCCGGCAACTCGCCCGGAATTTGTGCTCCCCGAGCACTACTCATCCAAAAGGCGTGCGAAATCAAAGTATAAAACATAACGTCTGCGTGGCAAAACAAATTCCGCCTTTGTGTAGTTATACGAGTTCTAATAGCCTTTTGTTGTATAAGTCAATTAATAAATTGTAAGTGAAAATAAATTTTAAATACTTTCGAGAAGATAATGCTGCTAAGCGGTTACTTAAGAATTAACATTCTAAAAATAAGAATGCTTTAGAATAAGCAAAATATTTTGAACTAAGTTGGTCTTTGTTTATATGTGCTAACGTTTGAAAACCAGTCCCAAGTCGTCATTTCGTATTTCTGTTTTAGGTTTCTGTTGGTTGGGTGCTCGGCTCATCTGTAGTGAGGAACAATGGCTCGCACCAAACAGACCGCCCGTAAATCTACCGGTGGAAAAGCACCGCGTAAGCAGCTTGCCACTAAGGCCGCTCGCAAGTCGGCACCATCGACTGGAGGTGTTAAGAAGCCTCATCGGTACAGGCCCGGCACGGTTGCCCTCCGTGAAATTCGGCGTTACCAAAAGTCTACGGAGTTGCTTATTCGTAAGCTGCCTTTTCAACGATTGGTCCGCGAAATTGCCCAGGACTTCAAAACTGACTTACGCTTCCAAAGTGCCGCTGTGGGTGCACTTCAGGAGGCTTCTGAAGCATATCTGGTCGGTCTCTTCGAGGACACGAACTTATGCGCCATTCACGCCAAGCGTGTTACTATAATGCCAAAAGACATTCAGCTGGCTCGTCGCATACGAGGCGAACGGGCGTGAATGGCGTGACAATGCAGCTTTTTACTTGTTAGGAAAATTTCTGTAATTGGTGTTATTACTATTATAATCACTTAATTATCCGTTGTACTTGTTGTGTGCATCCATATAAATTATTCGCATTTATGCTGTTTTTAGCTCTTGATACTCCTTGCTCGTGTTTTATTGGGTGTTTTGGACTGAGTTTGAATACAGTCTCCTTCAATGGTTGCTTTAGTTTTTTTGTCTCATGGGAGGTGCGCTAATGGGTTGTTTATCGAATGGATAGACAAGACCTGCTCTGTGGCGGCTTGGCTTTGCTTTGCATGTTTAGTGTGTCGCTCGTTCCGACTACTTTCGTTTTAAAGCGGCGGTTTCCCTCGTGAGCTGTAGTCGCATTGCCGTTGTCCTGTTTCTGTGTTCGGTGCCTCAGGTTGGTGCGGTCAGCTGGAGTTCGCCTTTGGTTTGGATTAGCGCTTAGTCATGCCCCCAAGGTGGTGGAATTGAGGTTGCAAGGGAGATGAACGTCTGGTTTTGGGGCCTGCGGCCCTAGGGCTTTCACGGCATAGACGTTTCCGTGTGCGGCTATACGGCCGCACCTGGTGTGCACACGACCGCACTTGAGGTACGCGACGCACGCGTCTGTCTGTCACACTACGCCGCCTTCCCATTGGTTAATTCCGCGTGCAGTGCACGCGTGCTGCTCTAAGTAAATGCGCTAGGCAAAACCCCGGAAAGCCGTTCGGTTCGAACCCACTTTGTGCATTTTGAGGGGTAATATCTCCCCCGCGGAGTGACCTTTTGACATCAAACTTAACCTATGGTGAGAGAAGAGTAATATTGATCGTTCTAGTAAGTTTGAACACGTTTAAGCAGGTAGAAGGGTGTTAAAACTGGAGTTGAATAAAACAGCTCTAAACTTTCGCATGTGTTAAGGAGGGAGAGAGCCTTAGTGGCTGCAGGCTGCGTGTGTGTTTAGCTAGCAACTTAACCAGTGTCGATCGATGGTTGCCAGCGTTGAAGGTGGTGTGCGTGCGTACGACAAACAGCCTATGTGGCATGTCCTCAGACCCTTGCCACTACATCTAATCGATATCGCCCAACCAATCAGTTTGCGAATAATGGTGCTGAATGTTAGCAGACGCGTTGGTTTGTGGTGAGGCGCTGAGATGCCTGCAACTTGCTTCAAGGCAACTTAAAGGGTTTGGTGGTTTTTCACGCTTAACTAAGGCTAGGTAGTTATCACTGGAAGCAAGTTATTTTACGAGAACAATTTAATTTTAAACGCTGCTATTTTTCTGCTATTTTTAGTTAAACAAGGGCGGAAATTATTTCAACATCATGTCATGTGAACAAAATTTGCTAAAGGATACGAATGAGCGATGCGATGAGCGCTAGTCATCGATTTTTCTCAAACCGCATTCGCATAAGGTCACGCATATTGAAATTGCAAGACTTATCCGGTTTCAGACCTCGTAAATTACTGCCAGAGCGGATTTAGTACGTTTGCGTATGCAGCCTAGTATGTCGCGTGATTGTGCCACATTTAGTACACTTGTGGTAGGCCTGGTGATTCGACTTAAGCTATTAATAAGTGGGGGCTTTCATGTCTAAAATTTGTTTCAATATGCAGAATTTACTCAGGCTGAAAGTATAAAAAAGACACTGGTGAAGAACCAGACTGCGACGAATTAATCCATTCAATTGTGATCTTCAAATGCCTGAAAGGATAAACTTTTCGGTGCCATCCACCATTCCGCCCAAAGTGGGATGGAAGGTGTGCCTAACAAAGGAAGCGCGTACTTCGCGAATTTGTGCGTCACGTGGCCTAACTAACCAATTAGATTATAACACCTGTCAAATGTATGACTCACTCTCAAATGGTAAATTTTTGGTACACTTTGAATTTAAGGCACCAACTTACGGTAATACCTTAGGGTGTATTCTATTTTTTGTCACCATCATCTAAGACCCAGCGAATTGTTCAGGTGAAAATTTGCGCAGCAAGGACACGTTCGAACAGGTGTGGTTGTAGAACTGAACGATCCAGGTTTGTTATTGTGCCAATAGATACAAAATGAACTTGCTTTACACGTTGGTTATATACGGTGGCAGCATGTCTCATTCTTTAAAATTGAGGCACTCTTATGTTGAATGACCTAATGTTGTGAAGGGACATTTGATTTTTACAATAATTTGGAAAACTCCCATGTTAGTACACCCTTTTTCGAAAGGCATCACACAATGCTACTATTATGAATAAGTAGAATTAATTTTTGGCATTACAAAGTTTTTCAATAAAATCGAAAATTAACAAAATTTTCAACTTTTTAATTATGTTAGTAGGGCAACTTCACACTTTCGTCCTTCTGTTTCCAACTTCAGTCCCTTGGACTGAGAACATTGTCTGGAGGTAGACATCTTGCATTTATCAGAGTGGAGAATTTACAGCTATGTGAGGAGATCCTAGTTTCTCATTACTCTGGGGCTGATGATGTCCTCGCTGCGGTAATGCCGGTGTAATCTAACCACAGACATGTTTGATAATCAATTACTGCAGATTGTTCTTCCATCTCCTTTATAAACAAATAATCAACCTTTTCCCAATATCGGTAGGACTTCAAGCTACCTATTGGTGCCGGATTGTTGCAGACGGCAAGTAAATCTGATCCAACTAAAAAAACCTCTTTAGTTTTTAATGACTGATTACTGAAGCCCAACTATACAGAAGGACGATATCTGCTACGGATAGCTGAAAATACAGAGACTCTGCGGAAGTAGCTAGAAGGCGTAAACTATAGGCAAGCTAACAATCACGTATAGCTATTCGTGCTAGACCGAGAATGGAAAAAAGTGATTTTTGGATAAACTTTGAAAGAGAAATTTGGAATACATTGGTGGTTTTATAGAACCCAATAACACCGGTTTTCGGCCGATTTTTTCACGAAAGGCAATTGTTCAATGTGTGAACTGGAGATAAATCCTCATCTTTGATCCCTATTAAAAAAGGTTATTTCTAGATAATGTACTTCCTTTTTTAGGACTTTCTTCCCGAGATTCCCAAACATTGATATCATTACTAAGTTGAAGTCTGTCTAAGAGACGAATACATCTTATCGTCCCCATTCTAGGCATACGGCAAATTACGATTCACAGAAGGGTCTTTATAACGGGCAAGACGACTCTTCAACCCCGGCCCTGACTATTCTTTCTTGCTAATGCCTTGTTGCGCCTCCTCTTTCGAGCGGATTCTCCCAGCAATAGGGACTTTGCATCGGCCCCTACATTGAACAATGCGGAACCTTCATTTTTACTTCACGGTTGGTTTTAAACCACTGCTCGTTTAACTCCAAGACCCGTTTGGTCCTCAAAGTTTTGATTTCCCCTGTGTGTGACCTTCTATCGATGGTTGAAGTTTCACACACCTTATGTGTGTTAATGGCCCAATTTTACACGGGTCCACTGCATCGCATCTTCAGAAATGACTCAGGGGCTGTGCAATGGTTGAGCCCTTACTTTTCGAGAGGCCAGTTGAGATGTTAACTGAACTATAATTTGAAAAAAAGGTTTTTCTTATTAGCAATTATTAAATAAAACATTCACTACATGGATGGGTTTCAGATCATTTTGGGAGTTTCTAATTTGATTTACACAGTTTTCTTATTCACAACACACAAAGCGATTTCGCGAAAAAACAAAAAAAGCACTTCAATTCTTATCGCGTACGAACTACTAAAGAGGCTGCTTAATTAAATGCACGACTGAAGTGAAGATAAACTTGTGATCAAGTGACTAGAGAATTTGTGAGATTTTTGTTTAGCCTTCTGCAAAACCTGTTAAAACTCGTAGGGGCTTGCAAAGACATGCGATCGTTGATATGCATGTGTTATTGAGCCTCAATACACGTCAGTCTGCCAGAATACTAGGTTTGCTTTGTATGTGTACGTGCGCATGCGGTAAAATGAAAGCAGGACTCTTCACTACGGGTGTTTGATCTGCCAAAGTTCACTCATATACTGCATGTTGGAGGGGTCTTCAACCCCGAAAGCATGATACCACATTGTCTTTTTAAGGTTCCTGTCGAATACCTTCGTTAAGATACTCCTGGATGACCAACATTAAAGGGAGCCACACCTTATTAGGGCTGGTAATCCCTCCCAGCCCAAATACGTGCCCCGATATTAGAGCATTCTAAGGATATCCACTCACTGCACCATGGAGGCACTCCGAACTTTGCTATTAAAACGCTATCTGCCCGCAAATACATTATCAGTGATTCATGCTGTCTCCAATCGCTACACTCTGAAATATTAAACAAATAATATTGCCGAAAGATATCACATCCTGCAGCAAAAGCAAGATAGGTCAATTGTTAATTAACACGTAGAACATGAAAAAGTTGGCAATGATGCACAAAGTTTCAATTTTTGCACTCATGCGAAGACAGCAAGGCGAGCCTTTTGCTCGCTTTGGATTAGTCTAGAAAGGTTCCAACCACATTAGTTCCCCTTTTATCTGTTGGGTAAAATGGCTTCCGATTGTAACTACACTTCTAACCACTGAACATTACGTAAAACAAAAAATTGTCAAACGGTAAGCCCTATTATTTCATAAATAGGTGAAGCACGACATTGTTTTTCATAACGCTATTGTAAACCTTATGCTCATTTGGCCAACAAGCAATTACATTCTCCTTCGTCAACATGAGGGAATCAGAGTTTAGGCTGGTAACTGAGGCAGCTTCAAAAGCATACGAAGTGTCGGCGCCTTCATCATTCCCCTCCCCCCAAACTGACCAAAGCGCTGCTTCACTTGGTTCCTTCACTTCGTCATTTTCTCCTTTTGACAAGTGTCTACTGGTTCCAAATGCCTGAATTTCTGGTACGGTTAGATATAGACAAAACTATGGGTCAAACTTATGCTCCAATTCCATCAATGGGATGCTTCTAATACGGTAAGTATTTTTAAACAACTTTTTGTTATTGTTAGAGATGTCGATCCGTATTTTACTAAGCAATTATCTACCTCATTCCGAGGTAACATAGAAGGCAAAACTACATACTCAGGCTTTAGAAAAGAAATAGAGACCGTACCACGGTGATTAAAAACCAGTCTAACACAATCATCTTGGAATGACGAATTGTGTTCATCGTATTGCATAATTTTTTTGATTAAAATAGGTTCCACATTAATAATACCCTGTTATCGACACACAAACCCTTTTAGTATCAATTTAGATCTGCCAAAAGCTAGACATTTCAAATCAAGGTGCAAAAGGTAGAGAGTGGGCTGTGTAGCGTCTGGATACTCCCTTGAAGGCAAAAGAAGGCGTAATACTAGTGCGGAATGTACACATTCAACAAACAAATGAAACGGAACTCATGGCATGGCCCATAGGCCATTCCACTCGGCCAGGGCAATGTGGCCACCGACGTAACAGAAACCGGAGTTGGTAATCAAATAAACAAAGCACTATAGGCTACTTCACAAGCACAGCTACAATCAGTCGAATATTTACAATAATCACATGGCAACAAGTCCTGATTCGTTAATAAATGGCAAAGTATTGGATGGGACTGGACTTACTTCTGCGTTATAAAGCGTACTAATTGAAATATTAGGTTTACCTTAATTTCTGAGTCAGCTGGCGACGCTGGCGAGGTAGCTACTACTCAGGCAGTAGCCAAAGTTGATGAAGATGTTGACTTCATCTGTTTTTTCAGTCACAACAGAGAGAGTTGCATATTGGCAAAGTACGACTCCAACATGATCTGAAGTCCGAAATCGCAATGGTTCTACGGTTCACACGATAAGAGAGCTTTGGTAAAGTTGATCTTGCCTTGAAGAATGATGCGTGGTGTGATGCTTTGACTGTGCAAATTGGGACTTGAAGAGTTAAACTGGTACCATAATCCAATGCTATCGTTAGCACAATGAGACCACAAAGAATGAGACGAGTCACATTGTTGTCCTGTCGGCACCTTCCCAGTAATTACATCATCTAAATGTTGGTTTTTATTCATACAACTTTAAAACAATGTGTTTACTGCTATCCGTAATATAAGAATGATGCAAAGCATGAAGTTTCCCTTCTGCACTGCAATACCTGACTGAAAAAAGCAGGGACAAGAGGAGGACTCTGCAAATGCCTAAGTGCAACACGGAAAGTTAAAGTTTGCTTCCAGTTGCGTGTTTCATTGCGTCGCAAATCGGTGGTCTTGGGTTACAGCTTACATTTGGGTGACGTAGCCCAGTGTAGCCTTGCGTCGCATCCATAGCATGACGGTTGCAAGGTCAGCATTACTTTCACTACTTTCGGAGAGGACTCAGACGCTTCTACGCCGATCAAATTGAAGACAAGTGTTGCTCACAAAAATTTGTGGTAAAATTATTACAGATAGATATATAGATAGATAGCAGGCGAAGCAGCATGTTTATCTTCCCTTTCCACACACATTTCACTCATAACGTAGCATAACAAAGTGGAGAAAGCAACAATTATTCATCCACCAAGACTTTTTCTGTACAAGTGAGTCTTAATTTTATTCCTATCGGCATTGTCTTTCAGTACTGAACTAGCCTGTGTTGCTCCAGTTTCTAAGTTATTAGATCACTTTAATCTAAAAAAACTTATTTTACCAGCAGTTACAGAAGCTGCTCAGCTTTTTTAAACAAACACTTTCCATATTGCAGACTATGAACATTAATTAAGCACCATGAAATAACATTTCCCCGTAAACAGAGATAGAGGTAGGGCAAGCGAATTAGTTTGTGCGCTCACAATCCCCTTTCCAAAGCGTTCTCACTTCATGCATGAGTAAAAATGTGTCTTATCATCTGCATGAAATTCCACCACAAACTCTTAGCGACACATTAATTTCAGTTTGTTATTTGAATAGCAGAACGCAATTCGTTATGACCAATGAGTTCGCCTGAGCGTGATGTGCCTCTTGGTATTTCATCACATAAATTAACTTGCTTAAAGTAGTTTCAATGCCAACAAACATCTTTTACGAAGACTTGGTGTAACTACGGAACTGAGACAAACTCGCTTTGGATACAACCTAGTCTGCGTGTAGATCTCATAGAAAAGCTCCGCAAATGCAAAAAATTTTACCTTCAAGGAAAGTTCCTCCATGATTTGTCAACTTTGCGGGTAGAAGAATACGACGATAGCTTTTGATGTTAAAAATAAGATGGGCCTATCATACTGATCTGTGGTGGATGTAATGCTGGTAACACAAGGTAGATGATCTGCTCGGCATCTGTTACGTGAAAACCGAATTCACAAACAAATTCATTAAATTGATAGAATTGACACATTTTAGTGGCAGATGATGATAGCATTTAAACTGTGCTATTCACTGTCGTTCCATCGTCAATTTCTACGTGCAGAAAAAATACATCACCGTAAACTAAGGAAACTTTAGGCACCTAAGCAATCTAAAATTCTACTTTTAAATTCCAAGTAGTTTCAGACTTTTGCTGCTGGCTTGTCAATGAATGCAATGCATTTGGTATCATTTTTAAGTAGCGCACTTACTCAGTCGCGGATTCGGTCTTTGCCAGTACGACATTAGCCCAGATTCTTCCTCCTACTTTTTTGCATAAACTCCTACACATTCCCTTGGCAATTCTGACCCATTAACCCTTTCACTCCACTACTGTGATCTGTCGTATCTTCAAAGCTGGACATAATGAAATAATTTTATTACCAGGCAGAGCCTAACTGGTTTTATATTTTGTTCAGACCTGCCAAGTGTTTCCGCATCCAACCATTCTGTTGTGTGCCTATTCGCTCTAACCAAAATGCCCATATTTGTTTTACAAAAAGCTTATTTTGTGTATCGTCAATAATGAAACAAAGCAAACAAAAGCAACCTAAAGTGTATGCTAGGGAGAAGTGGTTGAATGATGTCTAGAGTATGGGAGACTTTGAAAGGCACTAAAGTGGTAGCTTTCCCCAACGCCATCATCGTTAAATAAGGAGGCGGCTTATTATGAAGGCTTTCCTTTCTTTCACTACACACATTATAGGTGCAGTTGGCGTCATTAAGGCCGATCGTGGGGACACATTGCAACCAACTATCGCCGATTAATTATCACCACGGCCGTCGGGTTGCCGCTGTTCATAAAAAAGCGTGCATGCAAAAGTGGTGCAGCGATATACTATCGAATTTCATTAATTATTTGTTTAAGCCTTTTGACATTTAGGGCTCCGCCATTTTACTTCCACTGCACGGATTTGCTTCTGGACCATTGCAGTGGCCCTCTTAGACCCTCTGTACGTCGACACTACGTGTTCCTCAAGCATTGTAACTTCTTCTGCCTTTGGGAGTGACTTGGGGTGCAACTTTGGGCCAAAGGTAAATGGAAAACAACTTATTTATGGATGGTGAATGTAAAGATGCACTTAATAAACTCCTACATTACGCAACAAACCTATTAAAAATAGGTTTTTTACTGAAATGTATACGAATTCTCTGTTATCTAATGGTGAATTTCTGCTCGATGCAAATATTTCCGGTCAAATTAAAGACTGGGTGGAGAGCAGTGCTATAAACCTTCAGAGGACTAAAACAATTTTAAAGGAAAGTTAGCTACATTAAATGGTGAATCAACTGTGCGCAATCGTGGTGCTTCTGCCAAAATCGCAAATAGGTTCAGAATTAAATGGTAATTTCCACATTTATTCTATGAGGTAATTAAAATTAATCGGAGGATTTGATTTGGTAAATATTACATCTTTGTCGGTCATTTTCGTGGAGACGCTATTTCTTCGTGATCATACCGACGAAGCCGGTCAGACACATCTGGCAAACACCCAGACGCACACCAATTCCTCCGCCGTGAGGTGTGAGGCACCTAATCGGAGAGAGGGTTGGAGATGAGGCTCTCAAATTATCAAAGTCGCCATGAGTCTCTCTGGTTTTGCTGGCATAAAAGCGAGACAGAAGTCCACGACTGCATCGACATTGGAAAGGCGAACACACCAGCTAAGAAGGCTGCATTCTCGTTACCACGCATAAGTGATTTATGCAGGTGCCCACGTGAAGCAAATTGGTTCTCATTTCTAATGTCAAGATTTAGGGTGCTAATAAGTGGAAGTGATGGAATCAAGCAGAAGGAAGGCAGCTTTCTATTGTCAAAAGAGCTTCTTAATATCAGACAATGCTTTTTGGAGTCTGCAACGCAGTGGCCATCCCCCAACATCTGATGCACACCGCATTAGTTGTTTCAACATCAAAACATCTTACAATCGACCTCGGCGACATTCTCGCCTCCAGCAGAGGTAGCTGGGAGCATGACGCCAACCTGAAGCTAGTGCTTGACCATCTGTAAGATGCTAGACTGACCCTGAATCTGAGATAAGGCCGTTTTCTGCAGGACTTTCTTATCTTCCTGGAACATACAGTCGCCTTAGATGACACGCCAGTCACAGAAGACCGAGAGAAACAGGTGAGGACATGGCAAACATCAACAAATCAGGCAAGGCTCCGCAGTTTGTGTAAGGCTTTGCCAAGACCGTCAGACAAAGCGAAAAGCAGGCGAACAAGATTTCCAGGTGGGAGAGGGAATGACGAGGCATTCAAAGAACTGGCGCGACTGCTCTGCTCTGCTCGCTTCTGCTCTGCTCTGCTTTACTCCACACCGATCCTGCCATCACCCAACTTCGAATCCAGCACTCCACCACACTCCACCACATGCACTGCATACACATGCCAGTTTGCATCCCTAGGCAGTGTGCTCTCACAAAGGCACAAGGAAGGATGGCACACGTCACCGCTTGCGTGAGTACTGGGCCGCGCCTTGAAAACGAGGCAGAAAAGCTCAGCACAGCGTGGGCCGTTTGCTATCCACACCATGGTTGGACACTTCAGTCACCACCTGATAAGCAGGAGGTTCACAATTAGAATGAGTCATTACTAACTCAGCCGCTGAAAGGCAATGAAGGAGACTGGGCACTTAATGTGACGGCTGATTTGAAGAACTACAGAAGTACGGTTAAACAGTTCAGTGGAGAAAGGGGAGTAAGCATAGTCAAGTAACCGCTTTTTCTCGCAGATTGGTTGCGGTTGAAACTGATAGTTTTGTAGTGCAGAACGTGCCTTTGAGTGAGCTCACTAAAGATAATTTGGAAATACGCTGAACAGTAAACCAGACGAGGGTTCTTTTAGCTCATTTGATAGGTTTGCAGCAGACGAGGTGATCTTGACGAGCATGGCGGACAGAGGAATATTGCACGAGTGGTCGAAACTCTCTCCAGAGGATTGTGTTATGCGGCAATAAGGAAACGCTTATTCCCCTTAGCGTCCAGCGATGCCATGATCATTAGGACAGCAGTTTCTGAAGAGCTACGTGAGTGAAGACATTGAAAGTCGCGAGTAGGGATACTGGTGGTCTTCTTCCACTCCACACGTGCTCGATTCACAACTAGCCTGCGTCACTTGCTGCAGTCTCAACAAACTACCTCACATGGATTGCAATACTGCAGTCTGTATTCGGAGGGCTTGCTTCCAGAGGAGAGGGTGGGCACAGACTTCTTGGATTCTCCACCACCCACGAAGAGGGGAAGCAAATGGAATCTGCTTATGGTAGACTAGTTGACGAAAGTAGCTGATGGACTTGCCAGCATGGAGTGCCCAAAGTGGTGCTCAGAGATCAGCATTCTGATTTGGGAGCTCGACTCTTCACTGAACTATGCAAACCCTTCCGGATCTCATAGACACGCTGTGCACATGAACTTCTGTGGGCCAATGGAAAGATGGAGAGAAGGAATTGCACTGTGATGGGACTACTGAATGTTTTACAACGATACACAATCATAAGATCGGTGTTTAAGCCTACCATGTGTACTCCTCGCGTACAGAGATGCATTACTCACACCACCTTGTGTCTCACCCTTCACTTTGCACACAGACCATCAATTGCGACAGCGGCAACCAACAATGTTCCAGAGCACGAACTGCGAAGGTAAGGAGGCTCAAGTAGACTTGTAACATCGCACATAGTCACTCGAGACTGCCTTACATCAGACAGGAGAAATACCACGACAATCACGGCCACACCAACGGCTAAAGAGAAGGTGACCTGAAACAAATACAGGGACCGATTCTCCAATATGGAGTACACCGCAAGTTTCATCGCTATCGGTGTGAGTTATCCCAATCACAAACCACCTCACGCATGACGTACTGGTCTTTCCTCAGCCAATCACCACTCATCACAGCAAGATGTGATCCCACAAGGATACCGTACATCGCCGGTCAGGTGGGAAGACAAAACTTGTACACAAAGGGAAGGAGGAAAATCACCTGATGGCATTGCAGAGCCAGCTGGTATGAGAGCATCAGGTATGGTGCTAAAAAGGCGAGAGGGTCATGTACTAAATGTGCTATTTGAGAGTGCCATATAGGGAGGAAGCAAAGACAATCGCCTTCAACCTCGCAATGAAGGGGTCGTCAGAATTCCAAGGGGCAGGGAGGCAGGCTCCCCCAAACCTGCACTGAGTCTCGTCAACTCTGGCTTATAAACAAGTGCTAATCAAATCAACCTGTTCGATCAAAGGGGAATGAAGGTCGGAGAGAAGGTGATAAACGGAGAATTCGATGCATCAGTGCTAGCCAAATGTCACGAGAGAATTGTGCATAACAATCGTACCTGTAGTGTCGAGGGAAAGGAGGCAACGCGCACTATTTGTGTTTATGGCGCCACAGCTGAAGAATTCTTGACCTTCGTTTGCAAATCACAGGGTTAGTTGCTGCTCACCTTTGATTGATTACGATCCATTGGCAAAATTTACTCACTCGAAATGCCTTGCACGTAAGTTGGTTGCTGGCACACTAATTTCCCCAGGCAACATAACAAAGTTTTGGAGGCAATAAATGCGTGAAAATGCTCTTTTTAGACCGAAAATAAAGGCGGAATCGCTAGAGTAGTGATGCAAACCACGGAAGCGGACCCCAGTTTAAATGTGTAGTAGTCAAACACCAGTCCGACTCGCCACAGCAAATTGATTGAAATGCAGGTTCAGCCGCAGCAAAACTTAGGAGTTGGCGCCATTTCTGTTTAAAGCACACGACATTCGCATTCCTTGCACATTTGAGCTGCTGCACTCTTCTCTCATTGGGAGCATCACCGCAAGTTGTACCTATGACACAGCAAGTATCTCCGACACAATGCTAAGAAGAATGGCAATTTGCAGGATTAAAGGTAATTAGCATTCTACCTTTCGTTTTGGCCTATTTATTGATGTCCGTTTAATGCGGTAGGACTCCTCACTTTTGTTTTGTTAGACTTGTTGACTTTGACTTCATCTTCATAGTTTGCTCGGAAGTGCAAATTTCTGCATAGTGATGGCTATCACTGAGTGAAGTAGGAAGGCAGAAGACGAAAGGAGCATCTGAACACTCCAAGGCGATTCGTGGTGGGTGCAATGCTGTGCCACACCTATTAATGTTAATAAAAATGCTTTCTCAAGCTTTGCTTCGTTTTGAAAATTTTAAACTGTTGTGTGGTAGCCTCATTCAAGCATCCATTCTCCCGTTCTTGCCTCCTAAAGCTGGATCCCGTGTTGGCTCTGAATACCAGGCTGGCATGAGTGATGTTGCTAGCACCCGATCACCGGAGTTCATGCAGGAACACTCCGACCGGGAGCAGAAAAATTGGGTTCCAGAACAAAATCCTCTGTCGCGAGACGTTGACACGCATTTGAAAAACTTAAGGATCGTAGGTGCACTCATTGTGCGTTGCTCACTGACATTCAAGCCGTTTCTGCGTCTTGCCACTTAGTCAGTGCCACTGTCCCCGGTAATCTTTACCCTTTGAATGTAGCATTGCATGGCACTGATGGTGAACGCTTGTGGATATTTTGTTGTGATCATTGCAGTTTCTCGCAAGAGGCAGTTCTGGTGCTTCTCCTCCACCACAACTACGACATCCAACACGCTGTCGACGAACTGCCAAATTTTGTGCCCACACCCAAGAAAGTGAGTGCCAGAAAAATCACCTCCTTACTTTTGTGAAACTGATGAATTTGAAACGATGATTGGCTTAATATCATGATCCCATGATGGAATGAAAGCTATTGTTACTCACCTGCTTGATCACACCGACAGAGCTGCATTTTCACCCGACTGGAAAGTGTTTTGACTGTGCTTTCTTTGACGACACGGGTGTTCCGCCTCCACACATTCCATTACTCACATCTGATTCTACCTTTGCTTGCGCTGAGTAGATTTGCACACATTGGTGCCACGCCAGATGACACGGCTCGCAATGGTGTGACCTCAGTCTTACTCGAGTGTGCACAGATTTGGGCGGAAAAGAAGGGCTTCAGCCAAGACCCAAAGGGAATGAGCCTTGGTAAAGAGAAATTGAAATATTGATAAAGCCTCATATAGTGACACCGGTGAATGAGTCGCGCAGCAGTTGCTGCGTCAAATTATCCACTGAAGAGCATTACCGTGTCAACAGAGATCAGTTATTCGTGTGCCATTAGCTGTCGCCATGATCACTTCTAGGTTGTGAGCAGTTATGATGCAAAGGACCCCTCGAATTCACTGAATATCTAACAATATTGCATAAATTGTGTCTCATTGGACACTGGAAGCAGACCACTCTTCCCACTTCCGAGTCCATAACTGACGAGTGCACAGAATAATCACCTAAACCAGCACTGTGACCATTTACGACCAACAAGCTCCCTGCTGTTACGCACTCTGTAGTCGAACTATTACCTTTGCAGTTTGCTTTTGATTTGACTAGTGGACCCTCTGTTCGCCAGATTGGAATGAAAAGACGCCACCGACTGGGCATCATTGTTAGTTGTAACTCAGTGCAATGTTTCTGCGCGTAGAATGATGGCATCGGGTAAGTGATTTTCAATCATGTTAATTCCATGCTGCTGCATTTGATTCGTTTCGTTTCGTGCGCACGAAGTCCGATTAGCATCACACATCTGTGTCTTCATTTCTTCCCATGCCGATGACTAGGCTTGGCCAGTCAACTCTACTCGCTACCTTCCAAGTAAGTTTGCTTCAATGCGAATCTCTCATTAAGTAAAAATCCCGACCCGAATGGGTAAACTTGACTCCACATTCGATGTGCTTTTAATGGACACTTGGCATGATTTTCGGGTCCAGTGTTGGATCCATTGTGTCGTAGATAGGGCTAGCACGCGATTGACGCCTAGATGTTGCCGTTAAGATGGTGCTCATATGTATTTGATGCCTATGCTCTCCACCCTGTTGCAATGGGTGGTAGTTGTTCTAGCACTACCTCGTCTATCGTTTGCAGGTAGACACACTCCCAATTCACAGAAAGTCTGATGACAGCTGACGCAGGGAATGGTCTCCAAGAAGGGGCGGAGGCAAGACTTGAAGGCTGATCGAGCGACTACTCCAAAGACTGATGCAATATTTTCCGTCCCTACGCAGTTTCGCGCATTCACTTTGTGTTCTCCTTTGCCACAGTGGATTCCACTACATAACCTCAGCGAAGTAAATCTGCGGTGATTACTTAAAGTGAATTGCTGCAGGTACCACCGCATATGGACGGGATATTGATAACATGGCAATCCTTGTGACAGCTAAATGAGAAAGCTCAGGCGATTCGCCCAAACCACTCTTTAGTTTCCTCACTTGACCATTGATTGATGTCCCTAATTCCCATTGTACTCCTCTTCCCAAAGCCCGTCTAGCTGGCACCACTTCCCTTATTGCAACCTCTAGACTAAGAATTCAGACACTTGAAGGCTTTCGGTCAACTTGATGGGATGCGTATTTCTGCAAACCTTCGTAAGGATGGAACACCGAGCTCTGCCCAACAACCCCAATGCGACACCCTTTTGTCCACGTAAACTAATCAAACAAAAGCGGCCGAAGACTGTATTCTTTGGGGTGACAACGAATGCTTCCATTTGGAGTGAAACTTCAGTCACCCCCAACAGAATGTTTTGGCTTCACCACAAGGAGGAAGCTGCAGGGTAAACCATGATGTTTGTACAACGTGTTTGGACGCGTCCAGCGAATCTCCTCACGCACAAATCCCATGCAGCGAAGTCCGGTTCATCACCGCGTTCGCAAGTCGAATGTGAAAAGTGGCTTGACGCTTGTAGTCATTAATCCATGTCACTGCAACTACTCGCGTGAATGTCAAGGGGAAGGGACACTACAAGGCTTTAATCAACGCAACTCCTCCCCCAATTCCATGTCAACACCTGCTCTCCGATCTTGAGCATAGCATGGAATGGGACGTAGGGACATGAAGGGTCACTGTTGGGTAAACTAGCCATTGCGCTTTCCTACTTCGTCATTCCGTGTTTGCCACATAGTAAGGTAAACAATACAATTCCCACCCGGTTTCGCAACTTTTGCAGATCTTACAAGAAGTCTACTTCACTGCTTGCAGCAATACCGACGAATGCCTGTACATTGGGTTCGGTGCACTCATTTGAGGGTCTCTCTTAGAATCAATAAGTCGCCAACACAAAATAATAGAATAGAACTCAGCACCCAGTCAAATGACTGATTTCGTGTCACAAGTGAAGCAGATCTCAAGTGGTCAAGTAGTTTCACTGGGAGAAAAGCGGCAAAGTGGAGGAAGTCATGATGAAGTGTGCTTTGAGGCGAGGCAAGCTCCAAAAGGTCAGCCTACCAAGACTTGGCGAATTCACTTCAGTGGTGCTTGGACCACTCACAGTGGTTTTTTTGAAGGGATCACAGGTTCAAGGACGTCCAACTTATGCAGCTGCTAGCTGCTAACAAGCAAATCGGTATGAGATTAGGGGAGGGTGAAAACACTCTCCATACTCAATCAAGCGACCGCATTCAAGGTGCATTTGTAATGATGGCAAATTAACCCTGCCCCTCGTCTTCAGCTATTGCTGTGGATTGGTCTAATAAGTGACAACATTCTCCATCACAGAGTAGACAGCGTATAATCTACATCGCGTTCCACCACACATTCAGCATCGACTGACCTAGCGCCCGCACAGATAACCTCATCTCCTGCACCCATGGACCTCAGCATCTCTACACATTCCGGTCACTCGTCTGCACAACACTAACCCTCCATCCAACGTGCTCTGCCATCGACTACTCGTCATTTTTCGACCCAGAGCTTGCGATCCACAGGTTGGAGGAAAGTACAATTACTGAACACGCTTGTCTTCAGCACCTGGACACGACCTCGAAGTCCCACCAACGCTGCTGGTTACCTACTTTGTGACTGGAAGGTTCTTGAGACCATACCACCACCACGACTGCATTAGGCTTGTCTTCGAGGACTGCCGAGTATCGAGAAGCGGTGTGCTACCCACTTTCACTGCAACTGCAATGTGCTGCATTGCGACACGAATGCTTGACGACAGCGCTAATTAGGCATAGTTGTGGGAAAGCAATGGCAGAATAGGAGTGGATATTAGGAGGGAAGAATGGTAGAAGCAAACCTTGTAAGGAGGCGCAATCCGGTATCCTAAGCGGACGCATTTGACATCATCAGCAATAATTTCAAAGACGATGCTCCACTGTCGTACTTGCTTACTCAGTGTGCAAAAGCCGTAATAGCTGGATAAGCTACCAGACGCTCTGCATTCAAGTCGATCAATAAGCAAGTTAGCAAGGAATGAACACCAGGCAGAAATTTAGTCTATCTTCGATTAGGTAAACGAAATTCCGGCTACATGCTGTACTACGGTGATTTCCCAATTCGGGCGTGATTACCATTAAATCTTAGAATCAGCTCATGGTAAGAACAGGATAGTTCTAACGACTTGCGTAAAGGGTCGAGACGCGTCTACTTCTGGGGCTTTGCAGGGGTTGATCAAAGGCGACCTTCCCAATGTCCGATTAGAACTACCCATGCAGAACCACGTTGTTCTGCTATCAAATATGCGGACCACACAGACTACCTGTCAGCAATTCGGTTCTCGTGTGAAACCACGCAACGTTTTATCACACATGAACAAATCAGCAGTCTAATTTGCCGCATGGTTTCATTAGCACTGTGAGTTCGTCACTCTCTTGAAATCATGCTTCTATCTAAGAGATCGTTTGCGGTCTCATGGCTCGCAGATGAACTGCTGCTGCTCTCATTGTTGGCACCAGTGTCCATCTTTTGGACCGTGTGCGCACTACTTCACGGAGTCGGACTCGACAGACACATCAGAGAGTACCAAGGTGTTGCACAATCAGGCTTAAATTTTATGACTGAATAAAGGATGAATGGTGGGCATCTGACCACTTCCCCACTGCTGCATTTGAAGGACCTGCATTTTATCAATGCTTTACTCTCATGTCGACCACTATGCGCGCCAACGATGGGGAAGAAAAAGTGGCAATTGGAATCACAGGCAGATAATAACAAGCCATACGAATGTGTGCTAATATGCACTAAGCCCCGCTGAGTGTATGAATGCGAGCAGTGGAAGACGAATATACAGCAAAAATTCACGTTCAACGTATGTTGGCATTAAACCACAATAGCATCAACGATTCTACTCGACTATCTCACTAATAAGTAAGTCTTCGGTTCCTGCCTTTCCCACCGACGGCACTTGACACCGACTTACTCTGACTTGGTCGGCTTTTGGGCCGAAATTCGTGGTATTCTGCCGATGCGAAAGAGCTGATGCTGTTGATACTGCTCGCCTTCAAATATATGCTTTTTCCCATAGATTCACGGATTAGAAGATGGAGCAATTCGAAGTCATTTATTTTAACGAGAAATTTGATCCTCACTGAGGAATTGTGAATGCAGGTGGAACTGCCGCCTTTCCACTCGGATCAACTGACTTCTGGAAAAATGCATGTGATTCCACTCAAACAACATCAGAACGGGGTGAGTGGACATCATACAAGGGACAGTTGGTAGCAACTGTTGGCATTGAAGCCGATTTTAGCCAACCACTAGTTTTGCTCATGGAGAAACGCTGCAAAAGACAAAAGAGAAGCCATTTGAGCACGGCTGACCTTTGGGTGTGGGTAGTGCCAAACCACCAAAACGCAATGTCGTACCAACCCAGAAGGCGTTGAACGGTACTGTGAGGGAGCGGGTAACAGTCTGCAGTGTAAAAGCTGCGATGCATTTCATATGGCTTAATTGCTAGTGAAAAATGGAAAGTAGGCGCTTTTCCTGTGCACGAGGATAAACTGCGAAGGAAACATGATCGAACTTCGCCACGGTTGTCATAAATGAGCAGACTCTAAGGGTCAAAAGTGATGTCCAACCCATATGATTTAACACATGGTTACGAAGCACCGTCCACCCGAAACATTCGACTACTGCTGTATAATCCACGAAGCAAATCATTTGTGCCGAAGACTTCATTACATGTATCCGGTTGGAGGTATGAACTCGTTGCATGTAAAGTAATATTTGTCTCGTGAAATTGTTCCCAAACAAACCATCTATTCCACCCACGCAAACCATACAAGCTTCCATTTGGACATTTGCCTTACGTTCCACCAATCCATTAAGATAATTCTTAGTAGAATTTGCATTTTTTACATGTGGATGACCCGTGTGGCTTGGTCAAGAACTAACATGAGATCAGTGGTACAGTGGACTTGGAGGTCCAAAACGCCTTGCTCCACTTGGTGGTCTGAGACACTTTTGGCTGCATATTCTGGACAATGTCCAACCCATCGTTGGGTAATGATTCGCGTAGTCAAACACATGGAATGGCGCCCTGGTCTGATACAGAACAATCGACTTCTCCACATGAGATCCGTTTATTTCCGCAGGGCACCACAAAAGTCACTTAAACTTCCACCAAATAATCGCTCTTACACGTTCCCGGATTCCAATATTCATGAACAGCACTTGGACTACTATTCTGAAATGCTGCACAACACTCGCTTAACTCGGTTTAAAAATACAATTACTAAATGCAAAGGCAGCATTCGAAGTTGGACTTCCTAAGCTGGAGTCACATCTCTGGCGATGCTGAATTACTCGGAGTTGCTCCCACCCTCACTGGTCAATGCTCGCCCATAGCTGGAGTGCGTGGTGAGGCGCGGTGGGTAACTTTAAGCAAACACTTCGATCTTACCATCTTCCTGTGCATCAATGCTCAAGTGGGAAGCACACGAGGTTCGCCTTGTTGGAGTAATGCCATCATTGCCTGTGATGGTGCAATGCACTAGAGACTCGAGAAAGCAATCACTGCGCGCAAGCCGAGTGGTGAAGCACGTAGTTCTACAGCCACATATTCGTACTGCCCCAACTCGACGAGTCTCTTCCTCCCCACTTCTCACTGGCCAGACACCCACTCCCACACATTCTTGCAAACACTAGGAGTAGAATTGTGAGATTGTTGTTAGCAATGCTAGATGATTCCATCTTCCTTAAAAGCTTGAGAATACACTTTTGACCTCCTTATTTGCAGCATAAAATGCTAAAAAGCAAGCTCTATAAAATAATTCCATGTAGAAAAACATTGCTCTCGGTAGGAAACAAAAAACGTACCATTATCTTAACTCTGCGAGGGCATTTTTTGCAAAAATAGAAATTAAATGGAAATAACCAAATCAGTAATGTTTTGCGGGTAGGAGAGCAGAAAAGTAAAGAAGGGAACCGGTGGAAGAAGATCGACCTTAGATCTCATCGAGGTCAGAGAAGGGGAAGAGAAATTGCAGGTGGTAGCGACTGTGGAGGGAGGGGATGAGACGAAGTTGGGGCAGCCGTAGCGACAAAGTAAGGAGGCGGCGAAGCAGCCACAAGGGCCAGAGATCGAGAAAGGGTGCCTGTCCACAGCCCAGACTGAGGGGTTGTAGCATATACGCGGCTACAGGGGCACTGATGACAATCGGGGAGAAACGCGACGTACCGAGTACCGTGTAGGCCTCAACTCGCGACAGCCATGCCACCCAATTCGTGAGGAAAGCGGTGATGGTGAGGAAGCGCAAGTGGGCTGCGGCAGGGTAGACACCGATGTCTCCTCCTCCATCATCGCCTTCTGGCTCCCCTTGCTGTGTTGTTGCAGGAATAGGGACGCGGTAGGAGGGCGAGAGGGCGTTCAGTGGCGTCATCCAGAGGACGCCACTAAGGCAAGGTCTCGGCTCCACGCAGTGACGCATCAGATTGAGCAGAGGCGACAGTGGCGACAGTGCCTGTGCACATGCATCAAAATGTCCGCATTATGATCTTTCCACTTTGTCCACACATAACATGTACACACACACACACTTACACACTTGCACACATACCAGCGCTTGAGCACTCACTTCCTGCTTAAAACGCAGATTGACCCAACGCTACCTTCATGTCAGACTGCCTAAGGTCCCGTTAAAAGTCCTACTTGGTCGCTTATGCAAATCACGCGAGCCAGGCTATGTGCTCCTCATTTACAATGTGACCATGAAAAGTGGTTGCATGGTTTGCAATTTGAGGAACGTGGACTGAATAATCGAAAATGGTGAATGGATCCACAGGAACAATGAATGTCTCAAAAGAACGCACCATGGGGTCAAGGAGAACGAGATTTTTCATTTCACGGTTCTTTGCACTAAATCGACAGACGTCAGACAGCAAACGACCCACACTGACTCGCCACGGTGGAATGGAGATGCCCGTCATTGAGAGGTCTACATTCTGCTGCGGTGCGAATCGAATGGACCATCGAGTCTGACGAAACATCCACTTCCAATGCGGGGCCAGATCCAGATTAACTGACTCCCTCACTGCATAGAATTCATAGTTGCAATTTGTACAGCTCCTCATTAAAGGGTAGGGTTCATACTTATCAGTATAAGTCTCAGATGATGCAGGTGAAGGAGACCGCACTCTGCTGTTGGCAGGTTTGCTTGTATAGCTGCATTCGTCCTCCGTGAGTGGGTGGTCTGATTCAAAAACTAAATCTGCCTCATTGTCGGACACCTCGCTCTGTGTTTCCGAATTAGGCCTGTCAGTGTCGTCGGGTGATTCTTCGAATTCTATGGTAGCATCATCGTGGTTAGACGATCCTTCATCGAAAAGACGTCCGATGCCTTCACTTCCACCACCACTGTCACCGTCAGCATCCAGAAAGCAGGTGAAGTTTGCACCGTGTCGCTCTCCCTCAAAGAAAATTCGACCGAAAAGATCATTTATGCCCTGACCGTCTAGTGCCGACCACATGCAAAAGTCGGAAGTTAATGATTCGCCAATGGGTTCGTTGGTCTCAAATAACCTGTCAAGTTCCAGAAAGGAACCATATGAGGGATAGGAGTAGTAGGAAGGACAAAGGTTTGTAAAAAAGGGGAACCATGGACACGTGCTGGATGTTTGCCTGGAACCTGAATGGACCTGGTTTTCTCGCAAGACATTGCCGGTAAAGAGAGTGCTGTAAAGTTGACCCAATTCGTTCCGATGATGTTCGCTACCCAAAATTTCCACAAAGTAGAAAACGGAATTCTTATGTGGGTTTTCGTAGCTGTCTGGTTCCCATATTAAGACACGTTGAGATACAACACCGTATGGAATGTACTTGTGTTCGTAAAGAATCCAAGTTTGGTCATCATCCTTAGCATCTATAGAATGGCGAATTTTGGCAAAAGACGGGACAGTATCAGATGTGGCAACCGAGAAATCATCAAACGCATCCGCATTGAGCTCCTAAAATATCGTGAATGCTTGTGAAGATGCATGAGCGTTGAAGCATTTAGCTTTCTTACGGAAATAGAGCAGATGAAGCCTAGTGCTTAGCTTGACGTATAGCATTAGTCGCATGGTTTTACCACTCCTGCAAATACTTGTTAGAATCAAGCATATTTGCATGTCAACAGGTTTACACTACCTCATCTTCCAATGCGGCGTCGCCAGCGGAAACACCGATTTTCAGGTGATTTGCTGGATCAGACTCGCTTAATTTGGCCTCCTTTGCCACTGCTCGTTCCTTCACCTCAGCCTCAAATTCTTCTGTCTCATCCACCTCCTCTTCTCGGGTCGGCAGACAGCCATTGGCGCGGGCCCACTCGCACCACGCGGTGTTGGGCGTGAAACGATGGCCATTAACAGGCAGTCCAGCAAGCAGACGCGCCGTCCTTGAAGGCAATTGTTCAGGCTTCTCCAGCGTCCCAAGGGAGTTGTTAGCCGAGTCAAAGTTGGGGTGCTCGATGAGGTACAGCACCGCCTTCACTACATCCAACAGACCGTAGCAGCTGCACATGTGGAAGGCAAACTTGTTAACAAGCGAATGGGTGGATTTTGCTCCTCCTCAGATACGGTTAATACGCACCAAACTGTCCTCTACCTCGAATGGACAGCATATGCACAAAATGAGAGTTCGCATACACAGATAATGGTTCTGAGGTAGCATGTAATAGGCGTAAAGCACCATGCCTTTCGTGATTCCTGTGTACATCACAACTTCCCTCAAGCTTGCATTTAATTCAATCAGTTCTACAGAGTGCGTAACCAGTGTGTGTTTTACAAAGCCATCCCATCTACCTGCTATGCTTCCATATTCACATGTGCTATTTGGCACTAACGAATCGTGTCATGTTAGGAAATGACTTGCCTTTGCCACTCACTGAGGAGACTCAGACATATTGATCCACCTATTGAATCGATGTTGGGATGAAATATGGGAGAACTGAAGGTCACTTCGGGACCGTTCCATGGGTAGGAAGAAGTACACTTGATCTAAATGAAACAGGGTGAGGTTCTTTGATACAGTGGTGGGAGCTGTGACCGATCTGAAATAACAGTTTGGATGAGGATCGAAGTATCAGCAAGGACTATCGACAGGACAACTTCAAGTGCACGACCTGCTCACCAGATTACTTGTTCTCTGCAATGAACCATAGGGGTCAGCTATCTACGGTTCCTTGAATAACAAACGGCGCGGCACAACATGCTGAGGTGAGTTCATTACAAGTACATCTTGTGTTGTCCATGCTTAGCCTCAAAGGAACAGCTTAAAAGCTAGGCATTCGTGCACGATATTTGCCTTACGCGATGCTGATTGTCGTCCCCCATCTTTGTCGGTGACTTGCACAATTACTTGCTTATGTGAATTACCTGGCGAGTTTTGTCGTTTAGTGCTAAGGTGAGTGAAATTTTGAGAGAGGCTCTCGCAGGAAGTACGCACTCGAGGGTGATTGCAGGTGATTGGCATCAAGGGGCGCATTAAGCTCGCAGCGTCATTGTGCGGCTGCACGAGAGAATGTGAAACCCTACGACAAGAAGCGGAAAGCCATTGGCTTCCCTGAATAGCAGAAAGAATTATTGCACGACCGCACTCATCCGTTACGCCTGCTGGGTATATCAATTTTCACGCAAAAATGTGGCAGCATTATCAACAAGATGGTAGTTGTAGACTAGAGGTGCGTAAGCTGCGTAAAGCACTTACAATCAAAATGAATTCTGCATGTGCGTTGCAGCCATGCTTGGGTCGCAGCAGTACCCTAACAGACATCTCGTCGATTCCCGTGACGGTTGCCTGACCATCCGTTGAGGCTTCAATGGTCCTGTAGAGCTGCTGCAAATCCTTGAAGAAGGTGCGCTGAATTGTGGAACGTGACATCTGGGGAAGGGAAGGTGATCAAGGTGAATGGGACCATTAGACTGCAATGGAAACAGCATCCAGCGGGCACCGTAAAAGTGACGTGGATACTGTCTTCCATCGCCTCATTCTCAAGGAAAAGAAGCATTTGGGAAATTCTCAAGCACAGCGCTAGTATGCTCATGACCGTAAGGTGTTGGAACGTGAATTAACTGGAACACACAACAATTGTACTTTTAAAAGTCCACCAACTAATGGGTGAATAAGAGCATCACGAATGGCTGCAAGAAAGAGAGAAGTTATTCTGAGCAGATTTCGATAAGCCCACGCATCCATACAGGAGATCAAGGCTAAAACTGCTGACTAGGATCTCACACAAGCTACTGGTGATAAGGTCAAGAAAATGGACCATTTAAGTGTTCATAATAAGGAACTAAATTCAAAAGCTTAGGAAACATACAGTGTTGCAGTTAATAGTCACAGTGAAGTGGCGAAGGAAAGCACCAGCGCAAGTAAGAATGGTTACGCGTTTCCAGCGTGTATAAGCAAAGTGTAGAGTGACTTCAAGGTCAAATTGGACCAATCCGCGCTTAGTGTCTGCATGGCTTGACAGATTCTGTCGCCATGATTTGCTGTCACCACGGTCGCTAACAGCGCTACCTCCTGGTTGGTGGGCTTACCAAAGCACCTGTCGTGTGGGCTGTGGGTTGGTGTCTGTGAGGGTGTTCGCTCCTCGATTACTGCATGCATCGCTTGAATTAGCAAGTGAAAGTCTGTTCGGTATTGTTTAGTTTTTATCGCTGTAACATTATGCACAGCAATCTATAAAAAATGAGCATTGCACACATAGATGAGTCATGCGGCATGAAGGTGAGTCCCAAAAAATTCAACAGACGCATTGGATCAAATGTACCCGTTTATGACAGTGTCACCAATCTCAAAGTAACACAAAAGTAGTTGTGAGTTGATGAGGCTGTGTGGCTATTCTAGCTTTAGGCGGGCTCGGGTCTATGTAAGACAGGTGAGTGAACAAAACGCTGAAGTTAACCAAGAAATGCGCACCCAAACCAAATGTAAGGAACTTCATGCATTCACTGCAAAATCGCGAAGTTCAACCAGGTAGGGTTAAAGATACTAAGTGCCGTGGAGTGTGAGAGTGGACTGAAGCGAAGCACATCTACTAACTACGCTTCCTCGCGTTGCATAAAGTCAAATGAGCGTTAATTCAAACTACCGTGCGCTGATTGAATGGTCCCGACAGATAAATGGCTAGAAATGAGTGGGCCGATTTGATCTTAGTTAGCATGTTCATAGCCGTAAGCTGTGTACAAGTGTCTCACGTAGTGAAAAAAGCGAGCGGTGGCGTTTAGCCGCACTACTTGACGAGAAGATAATATTGGCTCATCCAGCCTCATCCTCACCTTTTATCCACCCCTTTTTCACCCCGCCTCACATTTTGCATCTCAATGCCACCTCTTATCCCTTTCCCACCTCTTTTCTTCTTCTTCTTCTTCCTTTTCCTTTTCATCCCTGCTCACTCTCTCCCAGCGAGCTCCCCTTCATCACGCCCAATTCCTACCCACTTACCCATCTGCTACTACTACCACCACTGCTTGCACGCATTACTCACCCATTTACCTCCCCCACCCACTTACTTATCCACCCACCACCACCTCAAATACTTATAGGCTGCTGGTGGATGCCCTGACAATACTACTACCTCTATCACCAACACCCATGTATCATTCTCCCCCTCCATCCTTCCTTCCTTGCATCCTTTCCTTCTTGAAACGATTGTACCTGCCTTTTTAATATCCTTTACTGGTTTTGTTTCTATGTACGACTTACTAGCAGTAAAACAAACACCCTTCCGAAGCCAGGGTCTTTCTCCCTCTCCCTCCATCTTCCCCTCTCTTTCTCTTTCTCTCTCTCTCCAACCTCCCTCTCATTCATCGTCAATTTACTGACCAAAAAATGGCAAACAATTTCAAAAGATTTTTAAATGCTCTCTACTTTACTAACGTCCTTGTTCTCATTAGGTCTAACTTTCCATTTCATCTTTCCCAACGTCGCACATACGTGACGCACAAATTTATTTACTTTTACTTTCTAACAATATCACTACTTACTTCCCTCTGTACCTTTTTTACGTTATCTTTCTTACTCAATTAACTAATCCATTTATCAATAGACAACCTCCTTCTACTCCTCCTCGTGCTTCTTTTATTTGCCTCCTCCCACCAGCCATAAAGCATCCCCTATTAACTTTCCTTCACATAAC
This sequence comes from Taenia solium, assembly GCA_001870725.1. Taxonomy (NCBI): domain Eukaryota; kingdom Metazoa; phylum Platyhelminthes; class Cestoda; order Cyclophyllidea; family Taeniidae; genus Taenia; species Taenia solium. Next base: position 80,502 of record MIEF01007629.1, on the reverse strand, counting down.
TTTTTTAAGCTAAGCCAAGAAAGATAATAAAAAGGGATAAAATGCCTCTCTTTCCTTAAGGAAGATGGAATCATCTAGCATTGCTAACAACAATCTCACAATTCTACTCCTAGTGTTTGCAAGAATGTGTGGGAGTGGGTGTCTGGCCAGTGAGAAGTGGGGAGGAAGAGACTCGTCGAGTTGGGGCAGTACGAATATGTGGCTGTAGAACTACGTGCTTCACCACTCGGCTTGCGCGCAGTGATTGCTTTCTCGAGTCTCTAGTGCATTGCACCATCACAGGCAATGATGGCATTACTCCAACAAGGCGAACCTCGTGTGCTTCCCACTTGAGCATTGATGCACAGGAAGATGGTAAGATCGAAGTGTTTGCTTAAAGTTACCCACCGCGCCTCACCACGCACTCCAGCTATGGGCGAGCATTGACCAGTGAGGGTGGGAGCAACTCCGAGTAATTCAGCATCGCCAGAGATGTGACTCCAGCTTAGGAAGTCCAACTTCGAATGCTGCCTTTGCATTTAGTAATTGTATTTTTAAACCGAGTTAAGCGAGTGTTGTGCAGCATTTCAGAATAGTAGTCCAAGTGCTGTTCATGAATATTGGAATCCGGGAACGTGTAAGAGCGATTATTTGGTGGAAGTTTAAGTGACTTTTGTGGTGCCCTGCGGAAATAAACGGATCTCATGTGGAGAAGTCGATTGTTCTGTATCAGACCAGGGCGCCATTCCATGTGTTTGACTACGCGAATCATTACCCAACGATGGGTTGGACATTGTCCAGAATATGCAGCCTACAGTGTTCCAGGCCGTAAAGGGAAATGAAGTTTTAACACCTCGTCGACTCAAACCCGCCGAATAAATGTGGGCAGCTGCGCATTTGTGTGTTCAAATTGCTGCTAGCGATAAAGGCGTGCCTTCTATGTATAATTTGCAAGTGTTAAGCCCGATGCGATTACCATGCCAATTCAGCACTTTCTTCTGCATTACATTAGTGGAGATTTAATATTATAAACACCGCTGGCTATGTTGACCTCTGTTTTTTACATAGCGATAAACTCTTCCTCTCAATGTTGGTCAAGATTTTATGGAATATTCTACGAGTGACATAATGCAACCATATTTTTAACACCAGACATTTAAAAGGTGGTTTCTTTTGCATGCTATTACAAATAGACATCATTAAAATATTCATTTGTAAAATGGGTTGAATGGTTCAGTCTTAAACAGTAGAATGACTCTGCTAAAAGTCCCTAATTTCAGAATGGCCTTTGACTCATCTAAAAGGACTGCTGACTGGTAAAGATTAGAGGAGTGTAAGGGAAATTAGACAATGGAAAAGACTATGGCACAAAAGAGTATAGTGAAAGGAACAATCGCTGTAAAAAGCGCATCAAAGTTTGATTTTTTCTCCGGCATGCTATCTGGCAAAGTGGGTTTTGCAAATAAGTGGTGTGACTTCAACACCCTTCATTGGTAACGCTGACAAAACCCGAAATTTCTACCGTATTGAGCAAACTATCTCAAGGAGGTAAACGTGATCCTCTGGATTGATTAAGTAGGTAACCATTTATCACTGCTATTTACGTAGACATGAACACGAATACCATTTATGTCAAGGTGTGAGGAAAAACGTCAAGAAGTGTTTCCTACCTCATAATTGTCACGCATCTCGTAGATATGGAGCCTTTAAGAAATGGCTTTCCATTTGTGTCAAACGTTCGGTAACGTCTACAAATAATTTGCGGGAGAAAAGCGTTTACTTAAAATAGAAGTTTATATACTTTGGAAATACTCAAAGGTGGAGCACAGTTTACTTGGAAGTCATCAAGAGTACGGACAAATGCTATAAATATGTGTAGTCTATAGTGCACTCCGAGAAATATGCACTGTGTATTTCTTTACTGCTCCCCGCCACTTGATCGGATTTCTCTGTGACTTGCGAGGCTTTCAAGATGATCTCCCTCGATACTGAAGCAGTACAACACTTTGTATTTCTACTAGCACAAATCCAGAATGGATTCAATTGAATGAAAGCACGGAAGCATTATTTTCATCGAATCGTTTAAATTGACACCTGTCCAGGCCACGGCATCCCCAATTCGAATGGCACCTACCCCAATTTTTTGCCAGTTATGCGGTGACTGATAGCGCTGTCATTTTTGCGATGACACTATTCATGATGAAACAATTTCATTTGCTGCTGTACAGATAAATATTGAACTCTAGCAGTCCTGCCAGGTGATTGCACATTCGGTAACAAAGTATTCACTATATTTGGATGCAAAGTACTATTTTCTACGCACTTTACTCACCAGCATTCAGTAGGTAGACATCAATAGCAAAATTTTCTTCTAGGCTACTATTTATTCGCATACCGCCGAATAAATGGTTCGACTTTTTAGATTGCTAAGAGCAAAATTTAACCATCGTTTCCTTATGGCTTTTCACCTATAACAGAAACTTCAGAGGAAATGTGGAGAAGTAAAGACTAGGTGCTGGAGTGGGGAATCACCTAATACCTACTCAGAATATCCCATGAAATTTCTGACAACCTAAACATTAACGACGTATTACTTTGTAGAAATTAGCCCAAATCAAATTAACATGAGAATTTCACAGTGACAACGGGTTGTAGCATTTAAGTGAGGGTTTTTTTCCTGCCCCATCATGATTAATGTAGGAGTCACTTTGTCTGTCAAAGTTTTGCCAAATGCCCAACCCTTTTTGCGGGGGCACACTCACGTGATGACCGGTTTATTGTGTTAAATTCACAACTTAAGTGACCTATTTCTTGGACCCTTGTACCGTACTCCGAAATAGGTGCGGGTAAATGAATTGCTTCATTCTATGCTGTTAAGTGATGCAAAAAAATAATTGCCTCAGTGGTAATCACGCATTTGCACTTATTCGCTGCGTTTATCTTTGATTTGGCTGCCTTTATCCAACAAATTATTTTATAGACATCGTGAGTGAATTCGCTTCGCAACAAATCTACTTATGCAGTGAGGTGATGGTATTTTGGAAAGCAAATTCCTTAGGGAGAAACGGGTTCTAAAAGGTGTCAGGGGGAATCATTATCTGTAGGGCACCATATTGGAGTGCCCTTTTCTCAATTTGTTGTAAACTCAGTTGGTTGCAGCGATCCACATGGGTTCAATTTACGGTTTTGATGTCCCAGATGGCTTCTCCACATCTGCGCTAAATCTTAACACTACTCAAATGATCATCCTCTGACCAATAACCTCGGACATATTTGACAATGCCTAACTACGAATTCGTCAAAACATCCGGTATACCCTCTTAAAGGCCTTTTGTGGCCTTGATCCTACTGACGCTTTGATCGAGCAAAGCTTGCATCCCACTGGTATCTCGACTGGTGATTTGAGGGCTTGACTGAATCAGTCGGAGTTGTCCTATGCATCAGTAGTAATCTCCGTTAATCTTAGCGGCTTGGCTCAATAACACAAATTGAGCAGCACGTGCAGTGAGGTGATGGTACCTTAATCCAATTAATTGCATGCACTTCTAAATTTCCCTAATTCATCTCAGAATTTTAAAATTTCTCCCAATGACATCTCATTGAATAGTGCAAGCTTTTCTAAAAAATAATTAATGTTCTGCATAAAATATGCGATATGAAATATGGTGCTTCAGTTGAAAGTATGATTTGTTGAAAAGTGAAGCGGTCGAGACCCCATTGTCACCATTATTCGGAATCAAATTCTATTTCCCGTTGCGTGTATTTCGCCCTCTGTGCTATCCTTCTGGCAGGTCATTACTTTGAAGCTCACTGGCGTTATCCAAATCGTGCAGTTACCTCCTAGATGCTGATGTGCTAGCTTGTCAAACCCTTTTACACAAAATAGAAGTTTTCGATACAAGATGTACCCGCTCCCTAGCTTGAATACTATGAGCAGGTGTAAAATGAATACACTTCAGTCATCTTGGATTACGATTTAATGCTCCGAAAATTCTGTATAAACTCTTCATGAGCCATTTTCTGATCTTAAGACTACTAAGTTGCGAAAATAGGTCGGTTTTCCTTTGCTTTTGATGCATGATAGCAGGATGGTCGTACCCTTTGGAAATGCGTGTCCCATAGTGGTAATGAATGGATGGGTTTATCCCACTGCGGGAATTCATTTCCGAAAGCCTAGTTTTAGTAGATTACAACTCTTCAGTTCCATAACAAGCGGTAAGCATTTTAACTATGCAAGTGGTGCTATGGAATGCTCTCTGCACTTTATTGCAGGCGACTGCTAGGTGCATCACATCTGGTTTAACTAGTCAGGTAAGGTTACCTTCTACGTTGCTTATATTTTCCAATGAACGAATAAGCTGATCAAACGCAGTAACTACGAAATAATGTGCATCTCTAAAATCAAACCGATTTTCCGGTGCATTAATTGTGCTTGTGTTTGGAAGGGGCTTTCGAAACTTTTAACAATATCCGACATGTTTGCTTAAGCCGTTTTACTCTTGAAGTTGACTAAATCCTAAAAGCTGTGCAGATGCAGATTCATAAATTAGCTTTAGTTTTCTGCCACCTGACGTTTCCTTAGCGAACTTGAAACACATTTAACATGGACACAGACTAGCTTAATGGGCTTATTCATGAAGATGATCTTCAAGACAACCTTGACTTCACTGGAGGTATAAAAGCTGTGAAAAGATCTCTTTGCTTACACAATAAATTCTTGGTATCTAAAGTTTTTTATTTCCTACCTGCCTTAGAATTATGCATCCCTGGGTGACTCGTAATGTGGCAAAGCCTGCGATGATATATTTGCACTTCAATCGAATTTTTCAATGCATCTTCATATTCCATAAATGGTCACATGTAACCGGTCAAAAACAGTGTACCGACTGCTAAAAGGGTCCTCCTGACTACCACACTGAGGCAGGAGGTGTCAGTAGCAAGAAGATTGTGGCTGTAGAACATGAACTGCTTGACAAACTCTTGCGTAGGTGGCGGTTTCATAAGCCTTGCGACTCTTTGTAGATCTCCGTCGATTTTGTTGGGCATCTGGAGTTCAAGAATGCCGCATATCAGTGCGTAAATATCGACCTGTTGAATCCTCTGCACGCCATCCAGCTGCCTTACATTCGGTCCGGCTGCTATCATCAAGGCGTGCATTTGAGTGTCCTGGTTGTCATAGCCATGCTCACCCCTACCACCTGGATGCAAAATACACTCGCTTATTGAAGTCATAAAAAATGTCACTTTCGAATTGCATGTTTTAGTTTTTGAACCGCTTGGAAATTGAAAATGCTGAAATCACGCTAATAATGGGGGTTGCATTGTAATGTATTAAAAAAGTATGTTTGAGGTTGCTGTGGTCCGCAGATATTTTAATACGACATCTGTAACAATAATGCGGTTGCAAGGACTTTGTGAATGCCTACAGCGTTGGGATGGCAGATAACGGATAGCATATTTTGGATCGGCAATCAGGACCAGTGGAGGACAACGAGGTGTGCCGGCGTAAAAATATCGTTTGGGAAGATCCTCTTTGAGGTAAATGGACAGGCCGCTGACATTTGCTTTGACCAACTTGTTGTACATTTGCATCACAGTCGGACCGCCTGAGGCCACGAGTAAAATAATGCAAAATAAAAGTATAGTACATGAACTAATAGCAGTTGTTAATCCGATTAGGCAAGGGGAATTTGAGGTGAGCGGTGCTTTGCAGAACGGAAATGGTGGCGATTTATGTCGAAAAAAATATTTTATGGGCAATATTTATGTTCGACTAAAGATATAAATCTGGCATATGGAACATTTTGTCACCAAAAGAGGAGCATACCATGCTTTGGCCAAATACCAAAGAAAACCCTCGATGGATTTGCAATATACTCTTCGGGATCTAGGATATCGTAAAGCGGCACTATGTTCTGGTCTTGAACTTCTGCCATTCCATGGTCCGATGTTAAAATCACGTTGACTGAATCGCTCATTCCAGGCGTTACTTTGATTTTTTTAATCAGATTCTCCACTAGGTGGTTTAGCTCCTCCACTTTATTCATGACTTCCTTTGAATTTGGTCCAAAACGATGTCCACTAACATCTGGCTCCTCTACATAAACCATGCATAGGGTTATTTTATCGTCTTCCTGCATCCACTCTAGCATTTGATCTATGCGTGTTGTAAAATCAATGGAGGCATTGTAGACGATTCGCCTCCTTGTGGGAAGTTTATTTGCATATGAAGAAGCGCTTCCGGGCCAGAAATAGACGCAGCTTTTGCGGTCTCCATGACGCTCGTTAGTCATCCAAATGGGCTCATTGTCATTGTAATTCCACCACCGAGGCTCGAGAGCATCTAGGGCGTTTCTGTAGGAGAATGAGACATTGTACTCGGGAGAGTAGAAAATATTGGCCATTATCCCATGATTCTCGGCGTAACGCCCAGTTGCCGTAGCAAAGTGCGTCGGAAAGGTGATTGTAGGCATAATGGGCACAACTCGACCACGGAATCCCTGCTGATAGAGAGTCTCAAACGCCGAGATATCAAGGCCTTTTGATTTGGCCATGTCTAAGTAGTCATGACGAAAGCCGTCAAAGGAAATGAGAATGACCTTGTTTTTTTTACAACAGAATGGTTTAGAGAACAGGCAGAGGAATATTAAGAAAAATAAAGAAAACCCATCCGTAGATGTTAGAATCATGACTAACGAAAGACAACAGCAAGTAACCTCGAAGTTGTACCACTATCTGCTGCGATTGGACAGCACCGTGTCCAATCATATGCCAGTTGGTTACTGCTGCTAAATTTTTGGAATGCCAGCCGTGATGATTATTTCTGTTTGCTTTACCAAACCACCTGACATACGCTAGGTGACGCGGCAGCATGGCTCCAACACCATTAAACAGGCGCATTTACGCAAGCAGACTTTGAAAGGCACATTACTATTTCACTCTTAATCCAATGAACTTAAAATCCAATTCTACACTGACTCATGGAGTATGTGTACAGCTGAATTTCACAAAAATGTAACAAGAGTTTGGTCTAAAAGGGATCATAAATTTTTACATTCAGTCAGCGATTTACCATTCGGTACTCCGTTTTAGCAAATAGCCGCTTCGCTAATGCAAAGAAAGACGACTGCTAGGTTCTGTTTTTGAAACAGAATAAATGTTTAAAAACTGGGTTGAGCCCCAAATCCAATAAAAACGGTCAATGTAGTTGTAGCGTCCCGAAACTTCCTTGAAGGCAAAAGAAGGGATACTACTAGGATGGAACACATATAAATTTAACAAACAGAGGGATCGGGGCTGCTGACATGGCCCGTAGGCCAGCTCACTCGGCTATAACAATGTGGCTACCAAAGTCCTCGCACCCGAAACCGACAGTTACATAAACAATGTATTGCAATTGTCATTTTTAAATGAATGTTTGATATTGAAATTGAATGTACTCTTTATCAGAATCGCCATTTGGAGGCTCTTGACCAGTTTGGAAGGACAATTTTTATAATAGCCAGACTCAGCTATTTCCCTACTCAATACCAGCGTTGAGGAGTCATTTTAAAAGTATAGAAGGGAACTTTGATTGGAACGATAAGGTGCAAAGGAACTAGTTGTCGAAAGACACATGTACTTTCCAACTGCGAAAGATAAGGCTGACTGAGCTTGCATGGATGAATAATGACCAAATGAAAGGAATAATGTTGTACTGCATATGCCTTGAAGGATTTCTTTTGTAATAAAAAATTAATTTAATTTTTGGTTATACAGACACTCAAGGTAGGTTTAGGCCCTTGTCGTCGCCTCATTTTCTTGCAAAACGTCCGCGATAATTCAATTCGTACGCATTCGTGAAGATGCATAGTTTGGCTATTTTAAGCACTAAATGCGTGGTCTGTTGCGTCCACTTGCAAATGCCGCTGCCCTTGAAGCTAAAGGCCTGATGGTGATCCAGCCACCTACGGCCTCACATGTTATTATGACCTTAAACGACATAGTCACTCTCTGCTATTTGGCCTACATCACTTCCCGTTTGGCCACCAAGCAGCCAAAGCTTCTGATGGTCATGCCAATTGGTCTCTTTGCTGGAGACCTCCCTCAATTATTCACTCTCACTCTGAATATCCACAACATCTACAATAGCGTTATACTTTCTCTGACAAGATGAGGTCGTAGGCATATAACTGTTGCAAAATGAAGGTACTGCTTATAAACATGGCAACTAGAACGTAAAAATTTGATTACTGTATAATATATTTTAAAACTGCCAAGTGTTAAACATGAGAGATTTGTCCCCTGGTGCAAAAAATTCACTTTTCACGAAAATTCGTCAAAGACAAACTTCTTTATTATTCGCGAAAGAAAGTGAGAAGAAAGCCTATGAAAGGCTTTAGAATAGGCACACCACCATTCCCAAATGCTTAGTAAATTGCCGTGTGCTACTTATTCAGAAAGGATTATTGGTATTGTACCGGGCTGCACTTCATTTCACTAGTCAAAAGTGTGTATATTTGTTATTGCGTGGAAAATGGAATGAATGCATGGGAGTTATTTTGCATTCGTTATAAAAAATTTGACTTTAAAGCCATTCGAACAACAAAGCGAAGGAAAAATTTGGAGAGTTTGACACTCGCTTTCCTTGAATCCGCTCTAAACTAGGGCAAGTGTAGAGACGCACGAAATCGTTCGCCTTCTAGTTGTTGGTATTTTGTTTTCGGAGCAGTTCTGCTGTAATTTATGTTTACGATTTTGGGAGTTTGTGTGATCAACCGGGCAAATAACAAATTCCAGCAGAAGAGCATATAAGAATTTAAAAATATTTCGCAGAACAGGGATAGTCTGCCCAACTTTTTTTAATTTTCACAGTTTTCTAGGCCATTTGACAGATTAAGTGACGGATGTGACAAAATCAAACATCCAGACATCAATGTGGGCTGCAAAGTTAGTGAAAAATTTGAGCGAGCTTTCCCTTTGGTATTGGGAATGTAGACCCATGGTGTATTTATGCTTTCTAGTGGGATTTTGGGGTGATTCCAGACCATATCTGTCCTGAATAAGAAGTGTCAATCCTTTGTATATAAGGTAGCAGGTTTGAATTTTGAAGCGTAGGAATCATCTTACAAATAAACGGCTGCCTTTAACTCCCGTCAGAATGGTAGTTTGTTACCTTTATTTTGAATCTCCACATCCTTATTTTGGCCAATTAGCAGCCTCAGATGGAATTTGATACAAAATGTAAAGGGGAGAGGAACACTCTTTGGAGACATATAGCCAGTTGTTGCTAAAATAAGTCTTCTAATACGAACCGCAATGTCCTATGGATTAGATCATACTATTCTACTCTATACTAATTTTAATTCCTCCACCCATCCTTGTAGCAATGAACATTTCCTCTGTAGTGGTTGTGATATCAGCTTTCAATCCAAGAAAATGTTCCTGAGTTCCACAATTAAGATTTATTCATTTATTTTAAAAGCACATCATTTGTTATGTGGCAGACATTTGGGGTTGCACATGCATGTCGCGGTGAAAGGAAATGTTTACTTGGCGAGTCTATCGGGCAGTTGTACTAAAGAACGCTAGGATCCATTGGATGACTGCACTTTGCCCACTTGGAAAATCATGGAGGCCAGCTGTCATTGCGTCACCGTGGCGCCTACAAAATCAGCTTTACTTTATGAGTCACGTTTGGCTCCTAATATCTGTTCTCCAACCACACAGGCAATTTAGATTTCACTACTGGTGCAGACTCAGTGGAATATCATCTGTTAAGCTGTCGCATTGCACTTTTTTAAATGTCCTGATTGTAAGTCATATCTTGTTTCATTACTGAGAAGTAATCTGAATTACATTACATTACATTACATTACATTATTATATCTAAGCCTAGGATGCGCCCTTCTAGCGTAGAGAGCCACAGTCCACGTGTCAACGGGTGCTTCTCCGTTCAAAATGTTCACAGGCCACGGAATGAGAGTTCCCTCGGACACCTTTCTACCGAGCAAAGAAGCAGTGACCGACCCTGTGCCGGAATACGTACTGCGTCTAAAAGAAGGGTTAAGAAAGACGTTCAATGTGGCCCAGCGGCGCTTACAAACGTCTTATGGTAGACAAATGAAATAGTACGACAAGCACAATCGCCCCAACGCCTACCACGAAGGAGATCTCGTTCAAATTCACAGGCCGGATTCCCCACATGGAACTCACCGTAAATTTTACCATCCTTGGAGTAGCAACCCCTTCCGTGTAGTGAAGGTTCTCTTCCCCACGAACTACCTCGTCCGAAATACGGGACTCCGGCCCAGCCAATTACGGTCAGTCACAATAAGATTCGACCTTACAAAGGCGTTCCACTGGCCGGTTAAGAGAATGAATTCTACGCATTTCTAGAAGCAAGAAAACCACCCCACTGCATAATCATTGCCAACCAACCGGAGTAGCAGCAGGAACGTCGCCCAAGAAACGAAGAGCTGTATAATAACTATGTTGTTAAAATGCGCTTTGTAGGCCAGAGGCGGGAGGACAATTTCAACCTGGTTGCGGCCGCTCGGGGTTCCTCTCAAGAGTCTGAGTCTCCCCTGTCGTAAATACTCCTTTCTCATACCTCCCTGCTCGTTTCATTATAAATGTCTCTTAAAGCCCAGTCTTATGATAGCAGGTTTGGAAGAAGAGAAGAGAAGGAAGGGGCCGATTCCTCTACAAGCACATCATGCAATACCGTTTAACCTATATTTGGAAAAATGCACTTAATTTAGTTGCGCTCTATTAATACAATTCTGCTATTTTAGGTGCTTTTCTCCTTCTTTCCTTTCTTTCGTGCATTGCGATGAAATTAAAGGGCACAGAGGCACAGTTTGGCTCTTTAGCGCACCTTAGACGCGCTCCATTTCCAGCCACCCAGGCTGAAGGCATACTTACGACTGATTGGCTTTTGTAATGACCTACACTATTAGAGTAGATTAATTAAGTTTGTGCAACTCATGGTTTAAATTTTGGTTTAAAATTTATGGAGCCTGTCTGAGGAGCTATGTAGTCATGCCACCTTGGCATGATATATATTTCACCTGATGAGAATGCTACCCATTAGATTTAAGGCCCTTTCCACAAAAAGATAAGGTACAACTATGTTTTACGAATTGGAACACATTTTACTTGCATCCCCTTTACTATTCTTTATTCTATTCTTGTGAATTCAGTTCCGCAACGCTAGCAGCCATCATTTCTACCTATTCTCTTCCACATTTTAAGCTGGCTTGTTGTTGCGACTCGTCATGATTCGCCACTGTTAGTTGCGGCAGCATATCTTCATCAGAACCACGGAAAAAGGGACCCAAGTCTGATATGCATCTCGAGGGGTTGGCCTCACCACCATGTTCAGCTCTCCCATCGTCTATCAGAATTATCTGATGAGTTAAGGGCTTTCGTTCACTTCCCTCCGAATGCGGTTTTACCGGCCGACATCTCGCTATCGTAAGGGGTAGATTGTGATGACACCACGTACAATGCTCATTCTTAGTCCTCGAGTCAACATTACATCTTGCCTAATCGGATCCCGCATTGAATCCGCACCAGGTGCTGCACATGCACCTATTCGTTCAGCAGGTCATAGCAACTTGGTAGAAAGACTCAGAGTGTAGGTCTTCCAGAATAGAGGTTCAATCTCTGCAACAGGGTCCTGCGTTCTCCATAAGGTCTGGCACGAAAATTTTTGCTTTGAGATATCTAATTACTTAAGCATGAATCGATTTGTTTTATCACAAAATGCGAGGTGAAGATATCCATTGAAGAAAACCACTTCGACTGATAGGTAGATAGATCAGTGCAAATCGCGGTGCATAAATTTGTCACTTTTACCTTTTACTTTTACTAACGCACACTAGAAAGTATTCCTTGCTGTTTCGTTTGGAAATAATTTACATCAACTAATAAATCTGCTTTGCTTGCATTTGATGCTTAATTCAACTCAGCGTTTTCGCATCCTTTGGATTGTAGGTACTACTACTTCCTAATTTACTTTTTTTGCTTTAAAAGAGCATAGGTATAAGTGCAACCAGGCAGCGTCATCAACGGTCTCGTGGCCAGACTACGCATCCTCTTTGTTTCACCGTGATTTCAAATATATATGCATATTTATTTACTTATTTAGATAAACTTGTATTTATGTATAGGCACGACTCCTCGCAATACTGGTCAACTCAACAACAGTGGAAATTGAGAAGTGCTGTGGAATTGGGGCTCCAGAATAAATTTTCAGCAAAGTTAAAGAGGGTGTGTTTTTCTGGATTTGTAAACATCCCCAATAAAAAGCGGCATTCTTCTCTAGAGCGAAAGTTTTAATTTTCACGTCCTGATTCCGCTTTGCTTTAAAATGTCACCAGCCATTTTCTATTTTCAGGGCTTATTTTACTTCTAGGTGTTCCGTAGGTCGATTTCGCAGGTCTAACGCCTTAATCGTGATGATTGTTACGCTGAAGAATGTCTGAGGGCCCAACCCAGTACCTCACTTTGCCCTAAAAATTTGGTATTCTTGCACATAAGTACCACGCGTGAGACTTCTTCGGCTGCCTACTGGTTCTGGCTGTTTCTCGACGAGAGTACAGATCTCAAGCACATCTTTTGAACCTTCAACAAGCAAACTATTCAGCCTGCATTATAATCACAAGCGGGTACACAAGGCAAGCGTGAAATTGTGAGATGTGTGGGAAGTAAATAGTTCCAAAGTGGCTGGTAATGGATCCAATATTTTAAACCATGTAAAAATAGAAAAACATTTCCTATTACAAATTTGTCAACAAAGTAGCAATAAACTTGAACCTCCGTTCCACTGCATACTTGTGCTGGAGATGCGTGGAACACAAGGAAAACATCAGTGTTCGGTCTTTTAGAAGTTTTCGTTTTTACGGATCATTTTGCTTGCCGAATCTCTGCTTTGGGTGCACTACTAGTCTCCTTAGTTTAAAGGCCAATTAATTATTAATAGCTGCTCGCGCCTTATGCGGCCATGTGACCCAGACTCGGACGCAGTCTCTTACTCAGCCTGCGACAGTCGCCGTAATCCAGCACCCAGTACTGTGTTCGCCCGTTGCGCCTCCGAGTTGACTCACCCGTCCTGAATCAATGAGGACGTCTAGTTGAGGACTTCACCCACTGGTTAGCGAACGCGGTGGGAACCAGGCCATATGAGGCGGAGAAATGGCAAAAACAGTTGCAAACCGGTTTACCAGGGCTTGAAATATTATTGCCACCTCTCGGACATGATACATGGAGCCTAGTTGCTTAGGGGCTTCCATGTCCCTCTCGAGTGATGTAAGCAGAGGCGGTTCAAATGCATCCAAGTCTGATTACAGTGGTAATAGCGAAGGGTGATTATTTATTAGTGAGAGGGAGAGGTCCTCCTGAGCATGAAAAGTCTTTCGTTGAGAATTAAATGAATGTAAATCAATTGCGCGTGGCGCACCTTTGCAGTTCTGTCATTCATAAAACAAACTGACTTTAAAACCACTTGTAAAGGCTCCAAGCACCAGTCAAGAAGGTGTCTGGTTCAGCTCATCGATTTTGGCGCTGCTCGTTTCTGTGCCTTGCAGTGCAAAGGATCCGTCACGTAAATCCTATAATTGGGACCAAGTGCATAGCAAATCGTGTCACTTTTTAGTCACTCTTTGGAAATACGATAGCACTAGCTGGAAGGAAAGGCTCCATTTTCAGCTGCATTGACTGGAAGTGACTCCAAGGCATGTTACAGACCGCTAGTTACGGTGGTCGGTCACGGACAGAGAAAGCAGGGCATGGGAATACAATGCTAAGGCCTCCAATGTTGGCATAGTGGACACAGTGGAAGTGTGAATTATGCGTAGGCAACTGCTGCCGAAAGTACCTAGGCTAATCACCATTCTCACGCATTTACATCAGCACCAATGAGGCGACTTCAACTTCGCAGCGGGAACTTCTAGAAGGCTAAAGTGCGAGTATTTGGCCAAGGTTTTAGGCATCCGCAACGCGCTTCTTGTTTGTAATTGTCCACAGCTCCAAGAAGGAACGTCATTGCAAACTGTGTATCGGGTCAAAAAAACACTCGAAATCTGCCGATATCATTCAGTTCTACTGACCCAACCACATGATGTGGCTATTAGGCAACCTTACTGTAAGTAGACACCATTTAAAATCTTTAAATCGCCAAAGAAGCTATTGTTTAACGGTTGGCTACGAAAGGCTAATCGAGACGCCGATGAGCAAGCCATATCCCCGCATTCCGTTTCAAAAACTATTTAATTCCGCTTGAGACTCAGTTTTGTGTAGTGCTAAGGGAAACGTGTTCGCGGTCAAGCTAAGTAAAAGTTGACAAAGGTAGACTTCACACTGATCAGTTCGACGTCACTAAGCATGTAAACAGAAGCTACTCCGAGGCTCTAGAATGTTCTACAACCTTCCTCTCACTGAACTTCCAGGAGCTTCCTGCAGTCAGCACCCTCGCGGGGTCCCCTATGTGTTAATATGCACGTTAGTGAGCGAGAATGGGGCAGCACATTCACAACTTGGCGCTCCAGCAATTGGACGGGGTCGCAGTCCCCAAATGCCGATTTTGCACACGTTCGCGGCATTAAAAGCCTCGTTTTTTCAAAATTACAACAGTGTTCGTGCCCACACGACTGCACAATTTTGAACCAGTATCATCACCACTGCAATTTTAAATCACTAGCTGAAGTCAAGTCAAAGTGAAGAAGTAAAACTAGCAGTTTACGATTGTTCGCGCCTGCACAGAACTACAAGGGTAGTGAAAATCAAGGGGCGGTGGACAATCACAGTACAAAGTGATGATTAATTGATACAAATGAGCCGAGAAGAGAGTGAGTAGTGATACCTTTGTAATCCTGTCTGTCTCACTTGTCCGCACCATCACCATTCGGTCGCGGTGCCGAGACCGTCTCATCCTTTACTCTACAACAGCTCACCTGTAGGTACGAAAGCAATTAACTAGATGAGCGAAAGAAGTGCTTTGTTAAGGCATCCTCCCTGCAAAGAGCAAGTAGAAACATAGAGAGAGAACAAAATGACCACATAGCGATGGAGACTAACTTTGTGACTTAAGCGATGAAGTTTCGTCGTTTGCTGTGGAATATCTAGTGCCTTGCGCAGATGGGCTTGGAATGTGTCAGTACAGAAACGGCCCTCTTTGTCCACACATTCCGCCATTATAGTCGAGGCCACCTTGGCTATTTTGGCCGAGGAGACAGAGGAAGGAGGGAAGACGCTCTTCTCAGTTCTCGAACTCTGACGATGGTTCAAAATGTTTAGAATTGCTCCAACAAAAGTCCTCGAGTCATTAAGGAATAATATGGACCTTCACTTTGGCTAATATCAGCTTGGCAACACCTTATTATATGGAATTGGTTGTTTCACTGTCTGAAACACCTAGCACTGATAAATACATTAGGTAGGTAACAAAGAATCTTTAAAAATGCATCATGCTTTAAATAAAATCCTTGCTGAGGAATTCCTTCTAGCATGCTTCATGTACAACTAAAAGTTTTGAATCCGTCGACATAAAAGCTATAAGGGCAGACTTTCAATATTCAAGGTTTGATGCTAGTAATTAAGTTGTTTCCTATTTAAACATTAAGGAGGGAAGCGTAAAATAATACCTTTATTTCGTTTATTCTCAAATGGAATCACCTTTGTGTCCTGAAGTTCGACACCCATCTCAGCGGGCTCCGTGATACTCCGGTTAGCTTCGTTTTGATCATCTCGAACTTTTGACAAGCCCTTGGCCTTCTCGGAGAGAGTCGCCAACCTGATAAACATCTCTACCTCTTTGTGACTATAAAACTAAAAAGATACGACAAGAGTAGACACTTTGCCAGTATCGTTTGCCAACTGCTAAATCTCCTTTATGTTAGCCGATGTAAGTTGTGCTACCATTCTCTTAAAACCGTTAATGGCTTCAAATCGCATTAGCACAAATGCCTAATTTCTTGAACGACAGAGAGTATGCTTGAGTGGCAAGGCGGAAGCTATAATAAAGGGAAAGGCTACCTTGTCAGGATTTGAAAATGAGTTAAGGCAAGCTGCGCATTTGAGAAGTTGGTCGCATCTGGCCAGCTTCTCCTGCAGCACGTGCTTTTCTTCACGATATTTGGTGGCAAAGCACTTCTGGTTCTCAAGCTGTCTCCTCAGTGAGACCTGCTGGAGGCTGAGTCGCCTGTTATCTAAAGGAAGGCCAAAGAAGACGTTCAGCAGCGCACGTTCTACTTAACCAGAAAGGAGGGTTAAAAGCACTTGATCATTTAAGCTAAGTCGCGTCTCAACGCACTTGATTGCAACATAGAATTTTTGAAAAGCAGTCACCCTCTCTGGCACTACGAAGATGTGCTTCCAGCTGGAGGAGATTGTTATTGAGACTGTCAGTCCGGACGCGCTGTTCCGCTAGATGCGCCTCCTGAGTTGCTAGCTGATCACCCAGACGGGCGTTTTCTGCCTCTACAGCGGCAATTCTGCCGGTAAACAGCATTGCCGCCTCGGCAACATCTAGCACTGTGGGAAGAAATAAAAGTACTTATGCTAACAATAATCAACATAATTCATCTGTGAATAGAACACCTGATTGTCCAAATACTGAAAAAGTTGGGACCGATTTATAGCTGAAGATATCTTTAGCTTACACACTCAGGCATTTTTTTGACAAAAGTGAAAGTATAAGCAGATGTCCTATATTGGATGGTTATAAACCTCTTCAGCAACACTACCCATAAAGACATGTCTCCAACAGGAGCAAAGGTGCTCTGAGGCTCAGAATAAAACTAACTTGCATGGTTAAGACCGAAGGTTTCATATATTTTTAACATAAACTGCAACTGCGCTATATCTTACCTCGACGCCTTTGCATGTACTCAGAGGTCGGATGATTTAATGCTTCCCCACTTTCACTAATGCAGGTCTCTGGGCAGTTGGGGAGGGGGATCCCAACCATTCTGAGATTTTCGCTCAACGTGGCTTCATTGGCTTCTCTGATTGCAAAATATACGCAAACCAGATTTACTAACCTCCAATTTATAATTCCGCTCAGCACTTGCGCAGAGTGCAATGCATTATTTTGTTATACTTAACAGCACAAAGTGGTCAGGTTATAGATACAAACAGTTCACAATGCAAAATTAATGAAATTCCATTCCAAAATGCAACACAAACTCCTACCTCTCCATCTCGAATTTGTTTAGCAAGCCCTTTAGCTCCGCAATCTCTAAGTTAGAACTCTCTCTTTGGCATTGCAAGTTGGTGCAACTAGAACGCATCTCGTTAACTGTGCTCTTCAGCTGCTGATTCGTAGTCATCAAGGCTACATTCTCTTCCTCTAGGTGCCGCATCCAATCGCACGCCTTCTTCGCTTCCTTCTCGGCTTGATCGAGCCTTCGCTCTAGCGCCTCATTTGTTTGCTCGCTTTCTTTCACCTTGGCCTCAAGCACTGGCAAGAATAGCTTACCAATTAGTAATAAACAATGGCTTAGATAATTTACTGATAATACTGCTCGAACAAGATGTCAGTAAATAAAGTGACTCACGGACATTTTGCTGAGCAGAGGCCTGAAGGGAAGCGTTAAGTTCTACTATCTGTGCATGCATCGTCTCGAAACGCCTATCCGAAGCAGCAATCCGCTCTCGTCCTACTTCCTGTTCCAAAGCGAGGTCATGCAGGTTCCGTTCAGAGGAGACTAGTTCACCGCGACAGGCAACCAATTCTGCCTCTAATTGGTCCGTTTTTACTCGCTCTCGGACAACTTTGACTTCCGTCTCCTCAACTCGTACTTTCATTGACTGACTAAAGCGCTCGAGATGCTCTAAATCTGCTTTGAGTCTGTTGTTGCTCATCTTTAGGTCATCTATTTCTTGTCTGCCAAAGAAACAGGTCTAAAAGGACAGGCAAAATGCAAAGGCAAACATGCAGAGAAATGCTTCTGCTACCCACCTTTGTAACTCCGACTGAGCTTGTAGTTGCGTTATTCTATGCTGTAATTGGTGGATGGTGTAAGCATCCGTCCGTGCTTTTGCTTCCTCCCGTTTGGTAACGATATCCATCGCTTCAGAGTGCGAGGCCTTCAGGTTTTCAATTTCTTGCTCCAGACAGCCTATTTTGTCTACAGTAGCTTCCTCATTCTCAGAGAGAAATTGGGCGCGTAGCTGCTCCGCTTGCTCGCGCAGTGCCTCCTCAAAAGCCACGGTCATCTGGCTAACTTTTGCCTCCACCTCTCGACGTCCTGCTACTTCGTCTTAAAGATCAGCATGGCATATTCCGGAGAGCATGGAAACTTTAGGAGAGGAGGATAAGTGAAACAAACCTCTACTAAAAGGACGCACCTTCGAGCTGGACAATACGTGATTCTCTGGTTAGTATCTCAGCGGTAAGATGGTGGATCTTGGCCTCCACCTCTGAAAGCTCTCGCTCACAGGCTCTGGCCTCGGAGGCAATCACTTCTCTGTCGACCAGACTACGCGACAGCAGGGCGGACTGACGGCTGCGTGCTTTTTCCGAGGCGATCAACGCACTTCTCAACCGCACCACCTCCGCTTCCGTCTCAGCACACCAGGAGTCCCGTTGGCGCAACGTCTCGCGAAGTTGCAACAGCTCTCTTTCTTGTGATGCATATTGCTTTTGAAGTAGCCAAAAATTTCCCAATTTTACGTCCTCCTTTACCTTCTCTTCTAGTCCTGCATCACCTTCATTTTCCTTTGTCTCTATCTACGAAAGGGTTTAAATGCTATCCGTTTCATCCATTAAACTTCCGCACAAGGACTATAGATTCATCAAAGTAAGTAGAAATCTTTGATTTACGCAAAACAATAAAAGCTTGTTAGTGCAATGGTAATGACCCACATTTGTGGTCGGAGAAAGCTGTTTCGTAAGCAGAGCGTCAAGTTTGCTTATAAATCTTGCTTTGTTAGAGTTCAAAGGGAAGCGTTCGAGTCCCTCTTGACCTTCTCCTACATCTGGCTTTGGTTTGGAAGAGAGATCGACTTGACTTGTAGGTAAAATGTCGATATTTTGTGCATGAAGGCATTCATTATCTTGTGGGTTTGGCTCGACCACGTCAGTTGAGTCGTCATCGATGCTTTTAAGGCCTGCATCATATTTATCGCAGCATAAGGACATGTTTGTTGCGTCACAATCTGCAGGCTTCAAAATAAAAACCAGTGCCTTTTGTATTACTTTAGACAGATGTTTAAGAGAAGCATGAATCATGGTTTTAAGATGTTTTAAGAAAGCGCGTGATATTGGAAGCATAAAATGACATAAATAAGTCAACAAATTCGCAGGTTTGCTCCATAATACTCCAAATGTAAAAATTCTTAAAGGTTTAGACAAAATTATTAAACGGTTTTGCATATCTAGAGCTTTTTAGCACCACTACCGCTTTTGCTCAAGTGAAAAAAATAATTTTCTTGCAAGACTGTAACGAGTTTACTCGGATTCATTTAATAATTGCAAAAAGACCTCGAACTCCATGGCAATGCGTTTTCGCGTGCGCTTAAAAAGTTGTACTTGTGCTTAAGGATATAAACATACGATGTTTTTACCATAAGGCCCATATTTCATTCAAAACTGTAAATACCACATTTTCATGTCGCTCGTTTTTATGTTTTTCCCCAAAATAATGCCTTTTTACAGAAACGGTATTGATTTTTGTCATTTGCCTTGTAATTCGTAGAGAGAAAGTTTTTTTCCAAAAAACAAGAGTAACATCATTTCTTCATTTAAGGCTCGAAGAATGTTATATTATATTTTAGAACATTTAAGCAAGGATATAGGGCTTTTCGTTCTTTTTGGCATTCAACAGGAGTAACTATTAAGCTATTAGTTACTTTGCGCACTACTGTGCTCAGGTGTACCCTTTAGATGATGCACGCCTTGCAACCCTTTGAAAATACTCTGCTGCATTTTATTTATTTGGACCTCTTGACACTTGTTTAGTGCCTCTTCTTTTGTCGCTCAGCGTTTGATTTCACTGTAATACTCCAATCGTCTGTCAGATTTGTGGCCTAAAATGGGTTATCAACTGATATTGCCTAAAATAGAATCGCAGTAATCATATTGTGTCATGATTTTGCCGCGAAGTTGTAAGAGGTCACAGCAGTATCCCAGAAGACAAAGTGCTGACGTCCAAAGGAGCTGATGTAGCTTCCCGAGACTTCCTTAAGGGTAAAAGAAGACAGAGGGATTGGTGCTGCTGGCATGACCCGGAGGCTAGTACAGTATGGCCACCCGGGTGACCTAAACTGGTAGTCAGAACAAACAAAGTTTTATGGCTGAGGTTAATGAGGTGGTCCTAATATCGTTGAAAAGAATTACGTTGTGCAGAGGCTTATGCGCTCCAGCAAATAAAATTAGTCCTAAACTAATTATCAAAGCGCTACATCTACCACATTTCGCCTTTGCAACCCACTATAATGCTCGTCACCACTTTTAGGGATAAAAGTGCCCCTTATTGACAATTTTTTGGTAACAAACCAACCGACTTACGATGCAATTACCCATTCTTATCACTTTTGGCAATACGATGTGTCTACACTACCTTAGTTTTGGGCCTTTATCTAATACCGTTATATACAAAGAGTATTTTGTTATTTTACTTAGACGGAAAACGTTAATCACTTCACTTTGAACATAAAAATTCAAGCTAACTCTTTTGTATTTGTGGAGTAATTTTGGTGTTCCGTTTAAATGTGTTGAACTATGTAAGTGCTTCAGTCTTCGCGGGTCGTACTCCCTCCAGGTGGCATGAATTCCCGTCTATTGGTTGCCCTACGACAACGATTTCTGATTACTGTTAGCAATGCGCAGTAGTTTGTTTTAGAAGTGATCGTCGACTATTCAGATCGTAGATTTGTATTTACAGAAAAGGAGTCACTTTTATCTGGTTACCGTTCCTCTAATACCATCTTTAAATGGTACCTCCAACTTCCCTTATCACTAGCATGTGCTTTAATATTTTTGACATCGTCATTGAAAATATCGTTCTTAGGCAAAGATTTCTATGTCAGAACTAATTAAACAAACTAAGCAGGCAACATGCAAATCACCACACATTGACTTAAATACAAATGTCTATCTTGCTTTTGATTAAGGAATAGTCATGTCATGAGCTGAATAACAGTAAATAAAACATCTGTCGTATTCCGGCGTTAAAGGGACGAACTCAACAAGCATTGGATAATCACACTTAAGTCCCTCGATGAACCAATCTATTTCCAATGTTACCACGTGAAATTACGGGTAGTTAGTTAGAGTGCTTGAGTCGTCTCAGAAGACGTGAAATGACCTAATAATGTGGAATAGGACCTTTAAGCATCAACTTACAGTCTATCCGAAAGAGAGTACACATATGCAAGGCGCCATGGTGTCAGTGTGAGGTGCTTGGAGTTCAGCTAAGTGCTGGCCTATCCAGTAGAGCGTCTTTTCGAAGTGCCATTCTCCGCTGCCTAAGCTTCCACTACAGTAATAACACTGCCTGCTGGTTTTATGAAACCCTTGATTATGGGGTCTCTTGCAGGGCATAATGCGTCTGAGGCAAGCAGACTTGAGAGATAGTATCAAAGGATTGATGACGCTCTGCAGTGCTAGAGATCAATATGGTAAAATTAGAAACCTTTCAGATACATATCTAGGACACATCTCACCAACATTCTTCTCCTCCGACTGCCATAAAGTGTTCTGAAATTTTGAACCATTTATCAAGACAGATTGTGCCGCAAAGATTTGTGTGGATTGGCACGTTGCGTTCTATCAGGAAACTGCAGAACAGGCGCTCATTTGCCTTCGTATAAGTCGTGACTGACTGATGTTTTATCGCAAACACTTAAGCGCTCTAATAATCTTCAAAAAAGATTATATGCTTTAAATCACATATTCTTAACGAAACGGTTGATTTAAACGGATTTCATGGATCTCTTTTGTATCATTATTTTACCCCTGTTAACGGCTTCCATGATTTAAAGGAATTTCATAGCAATTGATAGGCACTTGGAATATAGGGCAGCCGCTCTAAAAAACGCTGTTGGCAGGTCTTCTGTAGCTCGTTTGTGTCAATAAAGGTGATGAACACCCACAGAGTTTTGAAAAGCTACACTACAAAAAAGTTAAATAAAATTGCGGAATATGCCTACAGATGCAAAAAAATTCTTCTTTTATAAGTTCCAGAGATTTCAATTTTCGTGATCATTTTGGTAACATCCTAGAAACTGCCATTCGCTCAGCCGCTCTGATTGCTCCAAAAGTAGCGCTAGTCCAAGGTCAATTGACCGCCATTTATTATTGTAACCAGGCCGGCTAAGTGACATAGAAGCAGGCGCGGACCCACCAGGGATTATCTGCTAGTCATCCGCTATGCTGATTTATACGCGTCGTGGAATTTTATGCCAGCTTACAAAAACAGATGACGTATTTCATGATGGCAGGTTGAAGACAAAACCGTCTCTATAAGACACGATTTTTGAGGACGATATTTAATGCTAGAGTATCATGCCAGTCGTTAAGGCAATGCAAAGCATGTACGTCTAAGGCTAAATTTCGCGTTTTGATTTGTAATAATTTCATGTTTTAGTTACCTATTTGGCGATCTATGATCTACCGATTGTATTAGTAAGTAGCATGTTCCCCCATATTATACTATTTTGTTAACTACAAATTTAGCAAGACACGAAGGGCTGCACGGCAACGTAGAGATTAAGATTGAGACATTCAATTGCTGTCTCAAAAAGAGCACTCGATTAAAGGCTTCAGATACCGTTGCTGGTTGTGGAAACAAGGCAAATGACCAAAAATGATGAGTCTATTTTCAACCCGAGCGTCTACTTAAGCCAACGTACACCTTGGAAACGAGATCAGCATCAGGCAGTCGAATGAGATCACTGGTTGCATAATACAAGAGGCAGTCTGAGCTGACAACCACCACGCATTGTGATGCCTCGTCGCAGTCACGATTTCGGCGATGATAGAATTAAGTTACCGTCACATCGACATACAATTAATGCGTATCTGTGTGCGCTTCACAAATTTTGCGCACATGCGAAACAGGCTATTTTAAGCGAGGTCAGTCAAATCTGCCTGAAGCCTCAATCCAACGCACGGCTTTTCCCACCACACCACATGAAGCAGTACCCATCGATGGTTTCAGAGTGGTGGTCCTCCAAGTGATGGGATTAACGAACTGAAGTTGGTAATCAAGGAAGCCAACCAGGCAGACAACTTGACGAACTCAAAGGGAGACCTGGGGGGAATGTGGATGGGAGCCGATAAGAAGGCAGCCGGTGCCCTGCAATGAAGCCGGTCACCATAGACCAAGCGTTTGTGCTGTTCTGATACCATCAACATGTACACTAACAGGGCGATAAGTTTCTCCTTAGACCTAAAACAGTTTTCCGCCTCGTTTAGCTGTTTAAACTAAGCCAATCTCTTTGTAGTGCACAATTTGGCTTGGCTACATGACATAAATCCATGAGAAATGCAATCACGCATTTGTCATGCCAATAGGTGGCTATATTTTGAAGGAGGCTGAAGAGATAATCTTTCTAAAGTTTATCACTTTCAATGATGTTGATTTTCTTAAAGGTAAAATTTTGGTGAAATGCTAACTTCTGGAACGAATTTATCTCGTACCATCACCATTTCTTCGGACCAGCTAGGAATAAATTTGAAACTGCTATTGTAAATACCTATTAATGAAAGGTAGCAGAGTTCACATATTTTTTAAAATTTATTTCACAATTATGTCTTTGGAACAGTGTTTGACCTATATTAGGAGCAATTTATCATCCTGAAAAAGTGCTACGAGCATCTGCTACCACAGGACACGTTCCATTCCTGATTTTTGGAAAGTACAAGGTTTCTTCTCCACAATATTGAGCATTCTATAAAGGCTCAACACTCGCGCTATGGTTGAACATTGTTACGCACAGGTCGACTTTAGATGTGCTAATAATCGCAGCGAGGCGAACCATTCAAGCAGGCATGCTTCGCGCTCCCAGCTCACCTTTTCCTACTAACAATGAGAACATCCTCATTGGTGTTTTGCCTGTGAGCATTCTAAAAAGAAACTCTGCAGCCTCCCAGTTCGTGCACACAAAGGACAGTTTTTAACAGATAGCCTAATTCACTGCGATCATATCCTGCGCACGCAATTTCCTTAGAACTGTAAATGTTCACACACAGTTGGGTGGTTTCATGCGCAATCCTATGAAAGGTTGTAAGTCATCTTTGGAATGTACGCACCATTCAGCGGTTTTACTGTAACTAAGGTTCCCACCTTAATTTCCTTTAGACCTGCAAATTTCGACAAATATCTAGTTACTTTTCATAGTAACCTGCCTCCCCATGCACTGTTCAACGCACCGTCCACAAATGTTGATAAATATTAGCTGAACAGCCTCGTGCATTGGAAGTTTAACAAACTTTTTTATTAGTTTCTTAATTCATTGTCCAAGGGTAGCATCTTCATGGTAAAGTGTAAAACTGTAAAACTCCTCCTTTAATTTTTATGGTGTTTGTAAAAGTTGTTAATGCAAAGAATATATTCAAACTTTTGCCAATAAAATCATTTCTGTAAAAAAAATATGTCTATTTCTCATAAGTTGCCCAACTCGGGTCATAATTGCCATCCAGAGCCTCAATAATGTACTCAATTTTTAGTTTTACTTCCTTAAAGCTTGGTCTATTCTCGGGCCCATGCCGCCAACACAATTGCATCAATTCATACATTCTCCATGTACATTCCTCCGGTAGGTCGAGGGTCTCACCACTGCGAATCGCTCTTATGGCCTCCTCTGTTGTGTACCCTATAAAGGGTGGAAGAAGTTAGCGTTTGCACGGTCGACTGCTCAAAATTACCCACTAGTAGCATTAGTATACCTTCATAGGGTACACCACCGTAAGAGAAGACTTCATAGCCCAAAACACCGTACTGCCAGAAGTCACTTTTGGAGGTGACTTCTTTCTCATTTGTCAGCGCCTCTGGCGACGACCAGCGAATAGGTGTTTGGAGATCTGTTAGCACGCCAAAAAATCATTTAATAGTTCTTATGAGGACACTGTTTCAAAAATAATGTCTCCCTTATAGAAAAGGCTGAATAAACATCAGAATATAGCAAATTGTAATCATTTTTAATATGCCCTGTGATGAGTAAGTTAAGCGTCACGCTATTAATTTAGAAGCTGGCATTTAGTTTTAGGAGAATAGCGACATCCGCTGTTGGCCTTTGATAATCATTGGTCTAGATTTATTTACTGAGTGTGTGCCTCACATACCTTTAAGTACATCGCTGTACTTTTAACTTAGCAACATATTTCCTACTGCGAAAGCTATAAAGTGCGGAGTAATAAGAATCTTGTTTGACCTATTTAGCAAGTTCTTGTGCACTGAAAATGATTTCAATTGAGAAAATATGTTGTATTCTGAAACTGCACATCTACACGTCATATTCGTATTTCTATAGGGGAGAAGTTGGGGAAAGGTTACCTGTAGGGTTGGATGAAGGCATGGAGAGCATTTTTGATTGCCCAACGTCCCCCACCTTGACTCGACCGTCTTTCGCCACAAAAACATTAGCAGCTCGGAGATCACGATGCACAAATTGAATGGATTCTAAGTAGACCATACCGTTTGCTACCTTAAGAGGAATTAGAATTTTTAGCCCAATGGTATTAAATTCCTGGGCTTTTAACTTGTTTGCCATTAGCGTCAAGTATCTGTGACTTGAGTTCCTTATCAGATTATTGTAACCAGAAGAAGACTGGTTTAAAATAAAGAAGCTAGGTTGAGGGTACAATAGCTTGATTGTGAGCAGTATTTGCGTTGGTCAAAATGCTAAAACATCCATTCCAGTTATCAACTCTTGAAATACAAAGAGCGTATGCACCACTTTCACTCAAAGCAGACAGAAAGTCTTCATGGGAAGTCATTACTTTATGCAGAATCTTTTTAAAAAACCAGCGAACTACCTGATCCATTATTGAGAGTAGATCGGTCTGTTTCAAAGTCCTTCCTTCCTCTGTCTGAAGGCACTTATTCAACGCCCCATTGGACATATACTCTGTAATTACAAGAACCGATTCTTCGGGTGGTTTTGCGCAGACACCAAGGAATTGCACCAACTGGGCATGCCAAATAGCGTGCATTTTCTTCGCCTCTCGAATAATATCCTCCCGACATGCCGTGGTCAACGGGATCTTTACGGCCACCTCAACACTCTGGATTCGGCCAAACCACACTTCACCAAAGCTCCCTTTATCAATGATGCGAATCATTTGCACCGATTCGCGACTTATTTCTGCCTCATGGAACGGTGTTTGGGGCTTTTCTCGAGTGCAGGGTATTGTCAGTGTGCAGTCGTCGGCAACTGGATGCTCTAGAAACAGCACTCGATAAATTAGTGCTGCCGGTTAGCAGCAGTGAACAAAGAGGACAGGTCAAAACTTATAGCCCAGTAAAGGGGATGCACTTGAAGAGCATTCGAAGTATGAATAGTGGCTAGAATCCAGTTTAGAATTTCATTTGACAGGATAAAATATCTCCGATAATTTTGTCTCAGTTTTACGCAACTTTTTGGGACTTTTACACACAAAAAACAAGGAACATGGAAATAAAAAATTGCTTAGATGCATGTGCCTTTTGGACTAAAATAATGGATGAGGTATGACCAGATACGGGGTAAACAGGGAGACTTTTTCATTACTCAACCATTTGCTGTTAACTTACTCATGTAGAAATTTAACAAGTCGTTCAAATTCGTAAACGGAGATTCCTTGATAATGCAGAAGCCTGTGCGATCATTTGTGCGGCGGATTTTGACGGATTGCGACTACGCTTCCGCATAGGGTTCTGCACGATAGGGCGTAGGTCATTGGCTCTAATAACGAAAAGTCAACAACCATTTCATTTTGCAATGGTAAAATCTATTAGAGAATGCCGAAGTTTCCAATTTTTACGAAATTGGACTAGATTGAAACAAGTAAAATTTTTGTTCCATGGTGGGTCAGTGCACCTCTAGAGGGTCGAATAAGAAATGTTCCAATTGCCTTCCCAGGAATTAGTATTTTTTCTTTGCCTCAATGCGGTTAACCGGATACCAAGCTGACAGGGCACCAGCAATAGCCGTGTCATTTGTCACATAGTTGTGCGGGATTAGACCTTTTTCACCGGTCCTCATGTTAATTGCAGTTCGCCAAGGCTGGTCGAAATGGCCGATTATTGCGAGCTCACTGAACAAGTGTGGTGAGTAGTCGTAGAGCGCACACACCTCCTCGCCCCTGAGGTCGGTCACTTTTGTGCTTTTCGATTGGGGTTGAATGGTAATAGGGAAAGGGAGTTCATCAAAGAATTTTGAAGGCGGTTTACGTTTTCAAGGGCAGCAGAATTTCATCATAGTATCACAGAATCTAATGGTTAAAAGAATATGAGCGGGATAATTAAGAAACTTGGTGCATATTTTCGCCTTCAGCACTTACTTTTATAGTGTGTGTTGCACCGAATCAGTAATTTAATAGAGAGCTTCTAACCAGCGCCACATGTTCGTGAAATATCAGTTTTAGTTCTGAGTTTAACTGTGCAAATATGTGACGTCAATGGCAGCTGAATAGAACCGATATCCCTATTCTTGTGAGGAGAAACTTATCGCCCTGTTAGTGTACATGTTGATGGTATCAGAACAGCACAAACGCTTGGTCTATGGTGACCGGCTTCATTGCAGGGCACCGGCTGCCTTCTTATCGGCTCCCATCCACATTCCCCCCAGGTCTCCCTTTGAGTTCGTCAAGTTGTCTGCCTGGTTGGCTTCCTTGATTACCAACTTCAGTTCGTTAATCCCATCACTTGGAGGACCACCACTCTGAAACCATCGATGGGTACTGCTTCATGTGGTGTGGTGGGAAAAGCCGTGCGTTGGATTGAGGCTTCAGGCAGATTTGACTGACCTCGCTTAAAATAGCCTGTTTCGCATGTGCGCAAAATTTGTGAAGCGCACACAGATACGCATTAATTGTATGTCGATGTGACGGTAACTTAATTCTATCATCGCCGAAATCGTGACTGCGACGAGGCATCACAATGCGTGGTGGTTGTCAGCTCAGACTGCCTCTTGTATTATGCAACCAGTGATCTCATTCGACTGCCTGATGCTGATCTCGTTTCCAAGGTGTACGTTGGCTTAAGTAGACGCTCGGGTTGAAAATAGACTCATCATTTTTGGTCATTTGCCTTGTTTCCACAACCAGCAACGGTATCTGAAGCCTTTAATCGAGTGCTCTTTTTGAGACAGCAATTGAATGTCTCAATCTTAATCTCTACGTTGCCGTGCAGCCCTTCGTGTCTTGCTAAATTTGTAGTTAACAAAATAGTATAATATGGGGAAACATGCTACTTACTAATACAATCGGTAGATCATAGATCGCCAAATAGGTAACTAAAACATGAAATTATTACAAATCAAAACGCGAAATTTAGCCTTAGACGTACATGCTTTGCATTGCCTTAACGACTGGCATGATACTCTAGCATTAAATATCGTCCTCAAAAATCGTGTCTTATAGAGACGGTTTTGTCTTCAACCTGCCATCATGAAATAATTTCTAAATATGCGTCGCAGTGACTGGTGAGGAAAGGTGCAAAATGGCAAACTTTAGGTTAACCCGTTTTCAACTTACCACTGGTTTCTGTTCTGTAGAGACCAGAACCCATTTAGCAATCATACATTTGAGCTCACACCTTTCTCATAGTAAGAGGGCTTCTACCAATCACCACTCTACAATTCGTGGAAATCTTTTCTTTCACTTTGTAGTTACGCCTCTCATGCCGATGCCTGTTTTTTCTTGCGTTACACTCACTGACAGTCTATCCGTATACAATACTAGATAGCACCTTTAATTTTATCAAGTGTGACCGGTCAGTATCATCCAAATGAAGTAAAACCAGCATTCTCAACTTAATTAAAATCTGAACCGTTTTTAATTGTGGCATTTCTTTCCAGAATTCTAAAGCAAATTTTATTTTAAAGTAGACCTTTCATGTACTGATATGATATTTTCTACTTTTTCGTATTCTGAACACTTGAGTGTGTGAGGGCTACCCCTGAAGACGTTATAGACATTGCTACGAACAAGCGTTAACTTGGGTGACCACGGAACCTATGAGGATCTCATTTAGTTTAATCATAAGGCTAAACTTTGGCTGAATGTGGACTTCAATGTGAAGTGCCATTCCTTCAGATACGTTGGTTGGTTGGTTGGTTGGTTGGTTGGTTGGTTGGTTGGTTGGTTGGTTGGTTGGTTGGTTGGTTGGTTGGTTGGTTGGTTGGTTGGTTGGTTGGTTGGTTGGTTGGTTGGTTGGTTGGTTGGTTGGTTGGTTGGTTGGTTGGTTGGTTGGTTGGTTGGTTGGTTGGTTGGTTGGTTGGTTGGTTGGTTGGTTGGTTGGTTGGTTGGTTGGTTGGTTGGTTGGTTGGTTGGTTGGTTGGTTGGTTGGTTGGTTGGTTGGTTGGTTGGTTGGTTGGTTGGTTGGTTGGTTGGTTGGTTGGTTGGTTGGTTGGTTGGTTGGTTGGTTGGTTGGTTGGTTGGTTGGTTGGTTGGTTGGTTGGTTGGTTGGTTGGTTGGTTGGTTGGTTGGTTGGTTGGTTGGTTGGTTGGTTGGTTGGTTGGTTGGTTGGTTGGTTGGTTGGTTGGTTGGTTGGTTGGTTGGTTGGTTGGTTGGTTGGTTGGTTGGTTGGTTGGTTGGTTGGTTGGTTGGTTGGTTGGTTGGTTGGTTGGTTGGTTGGTTGGTTGGTTGGTTGGTTGGTTGGTTGGTTGGTTGGTTGGTTGGTTGGTTGGTTGGTTGGTTGGTTGGTTGGTTGGTTGGTTGGTTGGTTGGTTGGTTGGTTGGTTGGTTGGTTGGTTGGTTGGTTGGTTGGTTGGTTGGTTGGTTGGTTGGTTGGTTGGTTGGTTGGTTGGTTGGTTGGTTGGTTGGTTGGTTGGTTGGTTGGTTGGTTGGTTGGTTGGTTGGTTGGTTGGTTGGTTGGTTGGTTGGTTGGTTGGTTGGTTGGTTGGTTGGTTGGTTGGTTGGTTGGTTGGTTGGTTGGTTGGTTGGTTGGAGCAATGTGTCATAAAACTTGTAGGTCCCATTTTTGCGCATTTTATTTTTTTATTTGCAGAGGTCTTAATGCGGATATTAGCACGTTTAAAGTGCATCCACTTTGTAACTGATTAATCAGGGAGAGGGTACCCAACGACAGAGCCAAATGCGAGATGTTCTACAGCGTTCAAGAAAAGGACAATCACAGAAGAAGTGTTAGAGCTTTAAGGCAAATCATTATCTGGGGATCGGATGTGTGCAAACCCAAATTTGCAGAAAAGCAGGAGACTAATGTGTTCGGTGGCGCCTCTCTCAAAGATGTTAGTAACTACGTCGAAATCAAAGGTCCGTAAGGTTCTAAAGTTTAAAGGCCATAACAAAATTACGATGGAGTCATTCTCAAAACTCCCCATTATCACTCTATTACTTCTGCCATAGTGATTTTCTCCGACAACTCTAAATATACGTGAGGTGGGTTCTAAGATGTTATGGCCAATTCGCGTCTTCAAATGAATCCTGTGGATGTGGTGTAGGTACAACTCATCGGAGGCGAATTCATGTAAGAGAGAGTTCAAGGTTAGGTGGTGCGTTTTAGCATATATTCAAATCATGGAAAGACATTCAGAAGTCTATAGTAAGCTTTAATCTTAAATCAGTAGTGATTTTACTGAATTCTGATCAAGCTCTATCGGAAGCTACTGGTTAGACTAAGTGGGTAGATAATTGAAAAAAGACCGCTTTTAACTTTTCTGCACCGAATCCTCTTATCTTTAGGCAAATGCGGAGAATGTTTTCGTCCTAAAATGAGGATTGCTCTTCACATGGATTGAGATGGTTTACCGCTACCTTCACGGGATCATCATGAGTCTTTCTCAAAGTTCAAATAAGCCGCACCAATTTGAAGGGTCGGGCGACCTGTTGCATGTAATCAATGCAGTCATAAATTTCATAGATAACAATACATTTAAACAACTACTGAATCGCTTTGCTTCGCGTTTTTAAATGCATAACCATGGTAAATAAACCTCTGTTTTGAGACTTCATTCCAAGAGATTCTCATTCTTCAGTGAGCTTAGGTTAGTCGTAGGCCGGGTTCGACAGCAAAATTTGGATTTTTCAAATGCGAAAATGTTTTGTATTCTATCGAATTTCAGCAAACAACTCTTGTTGGCACAGAGTCCCCTACTGAATGAAGTACTTAAATTGGCGATTTATTGTGGTATATGGTACTGTGGCCTAATACATGAATATTCGAATGTACCTTTTAGGTGTTAAGCGGTCACATTAAACCAACCTCGGGGTTGAACAGACGCCTCTGATACATATTGAAGCGACGGACACTAACCTCTTTATACAACATGGCAAACATGGAAATACCCAGATCAAACTTTGGAACATGTCTTTGCCTAACCAGCAGTTTCGGTCCACATGCCTGGATGCAAAGGCAAGGGCAAAAAATTAACGGAAATAACAGAGAAGAATGGACGATCCTGTAGTATTGTGCGCCAAACTATTTCTGTGTAGACACCGTATCTATTGGTCACTATTGAGAATCATCAGTGTTACAATTACCATGGTAATGTGAATCGTTTTACCTTTCAATCACTCAACATTTCACTAGCTGCCAAAATGCTTTGTAGTTTTAATGGTTACTCTATTCAATATCCCAATCAACTACTCCACGTGCTTTCTTTTTGTAACGTTGCTGACTCGTACCTAACCGAGCTTATCTTCCCTTAGGAGTGGACCCTCCAAAGCAACTAATGATGTAGCGTTTGAATTATGCCTGATGGCAGCACAATGTGCCTGAATCGGAGCCGATTAGAACAGCTCACATGTAGTTTGCTCATGACGACTAATAGCCAATGCATGCTGATACTTTTGTTCTTATCACAAATCTGAGCTAAAGAAGCTGCAGTTTAAACCCCTTTGCTTTGGCGGTCGTTCCCTTTTGTGTGACGGTGGCATGATGCATCACACCCATCGATCCGGCATTCAGCAACCCTACGTGTGTCAATCAATCCTCAAATCCAAGTAAGTAAGATCGGAATAAGTGAAAATTAGAAGGGCTAGGTGACTGGGACAATTGATGGCTGAGGAGTTTCATACCAACGGCGTGAATGTATTCAATGAATAGACCAATGGTTGTGTCGTTACAGTTTCTGATTGTAGTTGGAAGTTAAAATTCTTAGCGAAGGCAGTCTATTTGAAGCGGCCCCTGTGTCAGTCCTGAGATACTTATCTGGCTGAATGGTAACTGATCTTTGACCAAGATGACTCAGGTCATGGCTCCAGTGTGCAACTGCCTTTCACCTCCACCCGGACGTCTAGAGTGCTAATCCCGCAGTAGTGTTCTTGCTACCTCTCGGTCTGTAAGGTTAGGTCTCAACCGTTGGTGCGATGACAATATGGAAATTCTAGGCCAAATAGCAAGCTTAAAGTGCTTTTGTGGTCAAGAATCTCATCAGAAAATTGTAACTCACAACAAGGTGGTGACTTTGTGCTCTCATATTACGTCACTCTAACTTTCTTTGCACTGATTATACTGCTTGTAAATTAACACTAACTGTCACTTACTTTGCATGGTTTAGTTCTTCAATTACCCTTTCCTAATTTGCTTTTGTAGGCTTTAGTGCTGCTCTTTTGGATTAGCTTGGTGTTATCATCGTATTTTTCGTTTGGTTCCATGTAGCTACTACATCTTCAGTACAAAATAAAATCGAATAAACGCGGTTTCTACGTAGATCTGTAGCTGCCTGATTCCGTGTTTTGATCTCGTTGAGCGCGTAATGTAGTAAAACAAAGCTACTGCTGTTGACGCTTACAGTCTTACAAGTACGAGCAAATAGGTAGCCACTTAATCATTGGTCCATTGACCTCCTTTAAGTCTGTATCCCGGAGCTTGCTTTATCGCCCACTTTCCTACATACCCTCATCGACCGTTTAACCCAGTTTGATCCAGCTGTTATACCAAGCCCTTCGATTTCACAGGCAGCAGCACAAATTGTATATAAAAATTTTTACGTCTTTTAACGCCCCTAGAAATAAATCTTGTGATGGTCAGTCTTACTGTGATTGATTGGCCAAATTCATGAGGAATGGAATAGGCAATTGTAAGACTGGGGTTGATCTTCCTAAAGGAAATACACCATCCTTTGCACGGATACAGTTGCATTGCTTCTACCTGCAAAAATAGCTTAGCAGCAAAGAATCCCTAGTAGAGAGCATTGCAATAAAGTACAAGAAATCAGAAATGGCAGTTGGATAAGCGACCGATTGTACATTGGCAGTACAATTTGTAGAGTGGCTGTTGATAGCTAAAAACGTGAACGATGATTATCCAATGGGTTTAAGCAAAATTTAAACGACAAAATTAAATGCGCCCACCGCAATTAAGAGGTAAATCATATCAATTACGATGTTCAAACGGTCTATCCGATGTGCACTGCTCACTTCAAAGGAACACACTTCGCACCACCATTCCGATAGACTCTGACTGCTTACAGCACGTGTGTTAGTCTGCTTTTGCTTTTCCGTTTGTGTCTGCGGTGGGCTGGAGATGAAATGCTTAATGGAAAATCGTTCGTTTTCTACAGGCTGAACAATACCTACTTCTGAAGCCTATCTTCTCGATGCACAAAATAAATTGATGCAAGAAGAATGTCTTTTGAGCAACAACCAGACCTATTCAAGCGTCCATCTGTATGAAGATTTGCACTTGAGTATAGAAGGGGATGAAAAACATTTCCACCTTCAGACGTCTCCTAGTGGTAATATTTTCTCATCTGACCATCACCTTTTCTTGCCATTAGCTTTCGAGAATCACACGGCTATACGCAAGATGGAGCCAAGAGTTCGAAAAGAAATGTGAAATAGTACCAGAGAAAGACCAATAAAGCACTAAAATCTATTCGCTGGAAAGCTTATTTTCTCAATGTCTTTGTCAGAGTCGTGCGGAAGATATGTTCCTTATAATATGTTAAGTTTCTTAGAGCTTTTGCTCTTTCTTCAAGAAACTCCTGCGTTTCAATCTGCCACACTCAACTCAATCAGAAGATACGTCTGAGTAGACAAAAATTCTTAAGTCACGTCGAATACCTCTGGCAAGGTTATCAAAGACAATCCATAAATGTCATTTGAAGTGCGAGTTCTGCTTTTAGCTGCCTTCGCTGCCGACCCACTTGAGCTTAATGTAAAAGATTAAACTCATGGTGCGTTATGGATAAACCTTACTAGATAGATCTATTAATGTCCCAAACTTTTACAGACTCTTTTTTATTTAATACTTGTAACTAATAATACCATAAAATATACCAACCCCATGTGTCACTAATCTTGGAGGCATAGTTTGATGAAAGCATTTCATGCAAAGTGATGCTTTTCCGGATTCAGTATTTCTTACGTGTTTGCAGAATGACCCAGAGCAAGTGCATGAGCCACTTCCATCCCTCTGAGGGAAATTGCCAATGATGTAGAAGTTAATCAAAAAGATCTTCACAAAGTGTGGTTAAGATGACTGAAACAACGATAGATCAGAAGCTTTAAGGGTTCATTTTCTTCTATTGTTAAATCTGATTATGTCTTCACCTCCAACCGGAAAAGACATTGAAATTGACCATCAGGGGGCACCTCGACTATCGTGCTGGTGCGCTGGGGTGCACACAAGCTGACTAACCACTGAGGGGTCGAGATCTAGGTCACACTGGTCTGGTGCACCAACTCCACGTCCTCTCCCTTCTCTCGGCGTCCACTAGTGAGGTCGGTGTAGGTCACACACACACACACACCCCCTATGTGTGCGTGAGTGCGTGCATCTATGCACGTGCCCTCCAGTGGGCATCCAATTGGGCCAATTACTGTTTATGCTTTCCAGGAATTTTCTACACTCTTTAGAACAAAAACAAAGTCATTTTCTGCAGCAACCTTGATTTTCTCCATGAACACTTTGAGAGGCATTCCGCAATATTCTGGTTTGACATTGGGAAAATCGACCTCAAGCTCCTTGAAGTACGAAAGAGTTGATTTTGAGTGGAACTCATAAACAGGTTACATCCTGACAAATGCGCAATGAATTCTTATTACCAAAAAGTGAAATCTCGATTATGTTGCTAGGGTCATTTGCGAGTGGACTTGTCTTCATATCGTAGTAAGAATCTCTAAGTGTATTCATGCCGCTCATATCGTGGTAGAAAACATAAATCCGTCTAGTCATAAATCAGAAACTTGGTAATTTAATGCTGCTGGGGACGACATCCGTCCATGGTTTGCTGATCAACTAACTTTAACCAATTCTTTTAGAGTTTCATAGCGAACACTTGTTAAATTAGGTATTTAGAACAACGTAGCATTGCTTGATTCGAATGTACACTTAAATTTCGTTCCACTCAATAACTCCGTCTGCAAACATGTCTTTCCATAAACTATAAAAAAATTGTATGCAATATGTACTTGTTTCACTGAGTGATACATTGCCAGTCAGTTGCGCCTCTTTTTAATGTACCTTATAAAGATGGTGAAGAGTCAATAGTTTCGCCAACCTACAATTTTCGTCCATGGTTCACACGTGGATTTTGTGTGCTCCCAAATAGTCTGTTGACACCTTTACTACCAGTGCTAACCTCTTTCTCATAAATAAAATAGTGGGAAAAATCACTTTTAGCAACTAATGGAACAACAGAAAAATCTTGTTAACATTCTGATGTATATAAGGCGCATTCACATTCCCAGGCACTAACTCTCAATCTGTGTTGTCCGAAAGCCGGTCTAAGTGGTGCCATAATGTGTCCTCGATTCAGCACCATCGCAAACGCATCTATCACTCATCCATTCATCATGCCACCTTGTAAGAGCGATCGAACTACTTATTAACCGCAAGTAACATCGTTCAAGTTTGGTTAACCATTCAACGAAATCCGACAGTTCCATTGCCCGTATAACCATTGAAGTTGGAGTTGTATTTTCAGATTAATTTCTGTATACCTATAAAAACAATGGCTTCATTTGTTCTGATCGTGCAAACTTTGTAACTTAGAAGGCTGTAAGGCACTCGAACAATTTAAATTGTGTTCTTAAATATTTTGCCTCCTAAAATATTCATCATTAAGGCACTATGAAGTAAACTCAATTCGTCTTACACTACAAGAAAACACACTTGTCATACAATCCATGTCAAGCATTGCCGCGAGACATTATACATTGCTTACAGTATCAGCAATAGGATCAGAAAAATCGTAATTGTGCTATCTACTGGAAGATTCTGTGGTTCTGGAGGTAAGTCAAGCTCGGTTTGTAACAAGACCAACTCTCACCACAATAGGTTCCACCTCCATGGAATAATTAAGTACCCGAACAATAAAGGGTACCCATGATTTAGTGATGTTTTCCTCATATATGACGCATGGTACCCCATAATGCGTGGTCATGAACAAAGACAAGTGATTAACACCTCTGTATCTATTTTATTGAACGATTGTGCCGAGCTCTACCAATGAATGCGTAAACATTTGATCATTTACAGAGTAATCCCGCGGAGACATGACTGTAGCTTTAAACAAGCCTCCACAATTTGTATGTTTTTAGTTTAATTGAGAGCATTTAGTGCTTTACAATTTATGCCGCTCCTCATGGATCGAGTTACGCCGAAACGAGTAGGTGACCATTTTCACAGTAATGGCTTAAATAGCTCGATCAACCCTGTTGGTGGCACAGTTGTTAGATCTGCTAATGAGCGTACTATTATTTTTATTATTACTTATTTGCTCGTTATGATTTCTTTTGTTGTCCTTCTTATTTTATTCTGTTTTTAATAGATATTAACTCAGAGCTGTCATTTGACAGATGTGTGTCAGATTCTGCACCGCTTCAACTGCTCTTATTTCAAAACTGTGTTCTCATATTGCCAAATGACCTTGAATAAAGCCACTACCTCACTAAACCTACACATAATAAGAACTCGTAGTTCTCCAACCATTCCAATGCCGTGGTAACGTAATACCTCTTCGCGTTAGCTGTTTGGAGGCCCAAGCGCGCACCCTCCCATCCACTTCTAAGGGAAGGGAGATAGAGAGGGTGGACCAAAGCTGAGACAATTCCCACAAGTATGGATTTACATGAGCTGGATGCAGGTGTGTCTATCTCTTCCCCCGTGTAACAGTAGAACACACCTTCAGGACGGTACTGTGCTCACGCCAATGCTTACACATAGCCTTTGCTTTCTCCAAAGGTCTCGTGATGTATACTATCCGCAGCCAACGGAACTATTTGGAGGAAAATAAAGTTTTCTATTCCATTCAGCCTAGGAATGTTAAATGAATCCTATTCTATGCGCATCTTTTGTGTTATTATTCCTACTGTTGATTTGTTTGTCTACTGCAACCATAAAGTTACTTTTTAAATGGGTTTAGTTGAATTTAAAACTTTGTAGGACTGAGCTCCTTAAATTGTTTTGACAAATGCCACAGGCGACCACTTGTGGCTGCCTAAGAGCAAACGCTCACTTTCAGCCTGCGCTTAGATGGTCATAGCGAATCACCAGGTCATTAAGGGGCTTATTTCCAGAGGATGATATGATGGGATTTAGGCTAAATGGATGATACCGTGATAAATGAGTTAGTGAACGGATGTATGGATGGAAGATAAAAATAGACGAATAATTGTTTGACCGATGGTTTTAATCTAGGTATCACTCAGTAAAGGTTCAAAAAATTTCGTCCGGCATTGAAATTTTACTTGACATGTGTTGTGAGTGGAAATCGAATTACTGCCAACACCTGATGGAAATAATTGGTAAACAGGTTTAAAAAATGCATGCTATTAGTTAATACTAGCCTTTGGCACTTCGGACAAGTAGATTCCATCGCAAGAACGCAAAATATTAGCAATTATAATGGTTAATTCTTTGGTTTTAAATATGTATCGCTTTTGCCCCACTTTCAATGTCTAGGTCTCATCACTTACCAATAACCAGTACCCAGAACACTTCTTTAACACCAATGCAAATTTGTGAGGAAGGGAGACCCAGTAATGGCGGTGAATTGGGGTCATAGAATAACACTAATTAACCCAATTGCAGACGTACTGTGGACCGAACTAACCAGTTTAAGAATTCCTGATGGGAGGTTTGGTTATGGGAAAGGCGAGGTTTATTGATAAGCAGCCATCTTGGATCTCATGTAGGCAATTCACTAGGAAATAAAAATAAACCTTTTAAGCGGGCGTCAGAATTCCGTCTTTATAATCTCATTCAATTTCGCACGGTAATGGTACTGTAGCGTCTCGAGACTGCCTTGACGACAAAGAAAGGCACAATATAAGAGCAGAATATATGTATTTACATATATGTATTCCGAAAATAGGGGAAACGGACCTGCTGACATGACCCGGAGACCAGCCCACCCGGCTAGGGCAATATGACCAACTAAGTGACCGAAACCGAAACCGGCGGTCAGAACAAACATGGTATTATAGTTACTCCAAACGCGATCGAATTCCAATGCTTTAAATATTTGGAGAAATTGTAACTTTAGACATTCTTTTATAAAAGTCAATTATGATTCATTGTAAATTCATCTCTTCCCATCACTGGCTATTGAGGTGAATTTCGAGAAGTTGCTCAATTTTATTATCGTTTTTACATTTCTGAAGGAAACGCCCTGGGAGCAGTCAAGCGTGGATAAGAATCGCCTTTCTGTGATGCTTAGATTCGACATTAATTGGCAAAGTCAGGAGTCTTACTAACTTGGATAGGGTTCGTTTACCGTTGCCTCAAGTGTAGCGCCTCGAGTCTTCCACGAACCCGTAAATATGGTGTAATAATGCTGAAAGGCTGGCTTATAATGGGAGTACGATAAGGATTCAAGGCCAAGGACTGAATATCTCAAGAATTTAAATAACCAATCAAGCA
This sequence comes from Taenia solium, assembly GCA_001870725.1. Classification (NCBI taxonomy): domain Eukaryota; kingdom Metazoa; phylum Platyhelminthes; class Cestoda; order Cyclophyllidea; family Taeniidae; genus Taenia; species Taenia solium. The sequence goes on along the minus strand of MIEF01007629.1, from coordinate 41,560 downwards.
ACTTACCCAATTTAATAATATTAATCCTTATAAATTTGATTTTTAGAAATGGCCGCTGTTAAAACGGATTTGTTTTTTAATCATTCTACGGGTTAGATGGATCTGGTGAGTTCCATGATGATTAGCCCTCACCGCATAACTAAAATCACAGAGCTCACAATGACTGAGTAACAGCACCATCAGATCGTGTTTACCGCTGTGCTCAGCAAGGATCATAGATACTGGCGCCCCGTTGCTATGCCACTTTGGGCCACGATTGGGGTGTACGAAAAAATAACTACGCATTTGTCGCAATGCGCCGTTAACCTTCACCGACGAGAGCGAGTGACTAATTGCGTTGACTCAGCCGCAGTGAGTAGCGCACATGACTTTATTCTTGTTTCAACAGCAAACAGCACGTTTAACCAAACAAATTTGTTTTCAAAATTTAGTCTTCTTTAGTACAGAAAAATTTGTGTAGGTGAAGTTCACGTATTTAACAACACAAAACCTTGGGGAAATAGTTGACAATAGGAGTTTTTGGATATTTTTATCGAGGTAGAGAGATATCCCTTAAGAGGTGAACATGCCATTTGCGAAGACGTAGCTACAACATTTTGAGAAGCTGTCGAAATGCGAATTAAAATGGTCACGTCTTGTGTTGTTTTTGTTCAAAGAAAGCTTCGTCGATACACATCAGTGAGTTGTCCCGATTTATTTCTGAAGGAGCAAGATTGCTGCGAATTTACATTTACAAAACGCTTTGCCTCAGAAAGCCAAAATAACGCCTAGCTTTTCTTACCTTTATTTATCCAATTATCTGATTGTTTATTAACAAAGCAAAGAGTATTATTATTAGAAAAAGAAATAAAATCCAAAACCTCACTGTAATCGTTCGTGTTCTGCATTGCGAAGATGGGTTTCGAGGTAAATGGTGTTTAACCCTCAGAAAATGAACGATTTCCCACTCGCCATTCCATCCCTTGCCCACCATAAACACAAGCATAAACACATGAACATGCATATGTGAACACACACTCGTTCTGCAAATGGTAGTGCTGTGTGCGCCTCTTCGAAGCGGATCAGGTGGACGTGACAGACGATGTGCTCATCCACCACACGAACGCTGTAATAAAACTAAAAAAGTCGCCTCCCATCACAAGTCAGTAATTCACTCGCTCCATCAGTCGACAATCAATCTGCAGAGCGTGCTGCACCCTTTGCAAGGTCACATGAAGTAGTGGAGGAGCAAAGAAACTGTTCACGGTCATCGAAGCTCGCTGGCACCTCTCAATGCATGTGGTGCTCACCCGATTCCACTAGCTCTATGACATTCCTACTTGCTGTAGGTGCAACCGTGCGTCCACCAGCAATCACGTCAACCATCACTGCAACTCGTTGATTCCACCTTAACCGCTTACTCGTTTCAGCAGTAGAGTCTCGCAAATCCTCACCACAGTGAAGACTGGAGAATCGTCCCGGATATGCTGCGCTCTCGGTTGACTCACCGATAGAATCCAATGAATCGTACAAACACGTATCGTAGTGGCACAATCTGCTGCCTCATCCTCTCTAAATGCAGTGCAGCAAGTTTTACGAGAAGCTCTCCGACTTGCAAGTGGACTACACATTTCACCAGATTCACCCAACACCTTATGACAAGGCATGACATGGCATGCGAGTGGAAAGAGGGGAACAGTAGCAGAAGGCAAAATGCAACCGGAAATGTGTCTGTTCTGAAAAAGCGCATTTGATCAATGGCACACATTTCACATCTCTCAGGAGGTACCAAGAGATTATTCCGGCAGGCTGTACCAAACGTGCGTACGTAGCTCTGCGCGTCAAGTTCGCATCTCATAAATGCTACGAGTCTATTGATTACCTAACTGAATTGCCCATATCTAACCCTTCTGGAAGGTTGGCCCATTGTCCAAGACCACAAAGGCACAACAGTTTTATGTGAATTCCACGTGGAATACTACCCGCATGCTATTAAATACCTTGTTGACCTTCATTCTCTGTACTGAATGAACTAATAAATCCAGTTGATTTTCTGGTTATGAGACCTTTTTATTATTCACAATTTCCTTTCTAGGTTACTTCAATAAATTGTGTTTTGGTGTAACCCTTCTCAAGTGGAGGTCTGTGACAAGATATTAAAGGTTAAATAGTTTAACTTCGTCCTTTAGAAAAATGATTTGATGGTTTAAATCTTCAATTCGACTTATTTTCTCTGAAATAATAAAGTGACATTTCGCTGTTGAGTAAACGAACACATCTTTGGCCATCCCAACACTCATTACACACTTCTAAGAGCTCACGTAGCACTGCTATTTTACTGGTCCTTGTCTACTTTGGGTGTATGGTAGACTGTAGATGGAGGGTTTACTAAGGGGCCGCTTAATTATTGAAGACCAGTTAACACCTACACCCTGGAGTAGTCTGCCCTTTGTCTACAACTCGAAGACGTAAAAGAAGAAGTTCTTGAGAAATGATTAGGACTATTCAAGCAGTCGGCAGAAGGCTCAATCCTTACTGGACGGTAAAACACCTCAAATCGCCTTAATTAATTATCACAATATTTGTACGAAGTGGAGTAGACTGCCTAGAAAATAAAGTTTGATGCTAGTATAAACGACTAATGCTGGTTTTCTGGTCTGGAGCTAGTGCTGCATTAAATGACACGAGTGATGGGATGATTAAACAGTTCAGCCCACAGCAACTGAAACCATTACGGAAGCCGACGCAAGTGTATGGATCTCACTTGTATGAACATAAGGCATTGAGCTTAAATGACTATTCCGTCAGCATTAGAAAAACCTGCCTGTATTGTCACGATAGCGGTGGTGGCCGAAGCAAGTTTTCTTAATCTCCTGGGCGGTCGTTGCGTTAACAGCGGAATTTGAAAAGTTGTGCCTTGTGGAAAGGAAGTAAATAACAAGTTGTGGAGCTATTTTGGAAGAAAAATGCGTATTTTAGTTACCTCTTTTGCATTTGCAAAACATCCATTTTAATTTAACACCTTGCTTCTTTGAAAAAAAGATTGAATACGTGAATGCTCAAAATGAGAAAATATTATAACTTAATCCAAGTCAGTGATAATTTGAGGTTAGAAACAGGGAAGTATTCGGATTAAGTCACGTAGCCATTGCTAAGGCTCAGGTCTTCTCAGTTCGAATCAAAATCCGAGGACACCGAATATCAGCAACGCTTGCAGGCTATGACCTAGATATTATCTTCCCCTTTCACCTCTTTGAAAACCTCTATGCTGTTTAAGGGCGCGCCCTCTCTCCTCTCAAGGCTAATTAGCATGGGACCAAGGCACAGGTTGCGTGTGTGCGCTACTGGCCACCATTCTAATGAGGACAACAGTTAACCGAACACGCATTACTGTCTTTACATCAGCGACTTTACCAAAGTTTCACAGGGGACATCCACTTGTCTATTTATACTGAAATTTAAGTAATTTTTATAGGGGGTACATTTCCAATGGCACACGTTTTATGAATAAGGCAATGTTTAATAGACTTTGTCGAAACTAAATTGACTCCCATGAGCGACTGTTTAAGATCTCATTTCACTCAAAGCTAGCTCCACCCCATTACGGACAATCACACAACACTTGGGACTCCTGTTATCTGCGGAAGGTTAGTGAGGATTTTAGCGTCTTTCTTCCACAAATGCATGATTCAATCACTAAATAAGTCACCTTTCTATTATATGGCACTTTAGGCCAGTATCCAGACGGTGAGTTGGGTAACATCCCTGCCATTAAGCAGAGCCACTCTCAATTAGCACAACTTAGACACGGTTACCATGATGGCTTTGCAGGAATACTATAAACTGAAGGTGATATCTTGTGCAAGTAAATCATGTCTACAGAATGTGAAAAATAATGCAATACCATTTGACGCCTTAAGTAGATGTTAATGCTGGTTCTCGCTCTGATTTACAGTTGTCGTTGGGCTGTGAACAACACCTCGTCAATCACGTAACCCTTGCCAAACATTCGCCACATTAGCAATCAGTAATTGGCGTTCGCTTCAGTACCGTATAGCCACATGTTTGTGCAGTGGGAAAGGGGGAGGAGAAGGTGAAGGTGCCCCCCTCTCACCCAGTGTGGTTGCCTTAACCGTCGCGTGGAGCATATGAGCCCACTGAGATTTGTGTAAAGTGTGAGACACCACTTGATGCTTTGCACATAAATCGACCTTGTGGAACAAGATTCAATCAGTTCTGTTTTATTCGTTTTTATTTATTTTTTTGTCGCCTATCAACAAATTAAGTAAAAAACCCATTTGTACTGACTTTGAAAGGTGGGTGTTTTTCTCTTTATATCTACTTCAATTGTTTTTATCCACTGTTATTCTAGGCAGAAACTTTGATAATGTCGGCTTTTTTGCCACTATGAAAACTGGTTTGGGTATCACTTGTCGTCAACAGGATTTCTTCATTAATTTTGCACCTTGAGACGCAATATCATGTTAACTTGCGCTTTAGTACCAAGGCCAAAAGCGAAAACATGAAACACATTTGTTCTTTATTTACCTAGCCAGAAAGTGACATACCTACCCGGTAGGTCGATATTGAGGTGAGGGTCATATACCCGTTTCTTGGTTAAGACGGCTCTTTGGCCCCGAACGCAGATATTTTCACCTATTGACATCTTATCTGTCAATTGGAGTCAATCGAATTTGTTTAGGAGATTGTGGCAGATGATAAATTCTCAAGCCTTTTCGTAAGGCATGAGTAAAGGCAAATCACGTTCATCATTATTTTTTACCTCTATAACATTCAAATTACTCAATTAGGAACCAAATTTTTGACCCACACCTGCCAATCATCTTCGGCTTTTGAGGGTTTTTATTTTCTATTGATAATGAGGGTGGAATAAACTTGTAGAGTCGAATCACGTGTTGAAGTCAATTTATGTTAGCATAATTTCGCACTTCACAGAGTGTCCGTGTTGCTAGATTTAGTCGCAATTAAGGTGGACTACCTCTTAATGAAGGTAATAAAAAATTCCTATTTGTCACATCATTGCTAAGTATCATCTCAAGAATGAGGTCAGCTTTAAACTAGGTGAGTTTAGGATTTATGGCTTGCACCCGGTTCTCCATAATTTTGCTGCGTTGAATGCGTTTCAGTAAGCATTCACTTCACTTTTTCGTTGAAATGCAGAACCTCAAACTTTCGAGTAGTGAAATCCACAGTTAAGGGATTACATTGGGGTTGAACGGAGCTCAATGCACGGTTAGCTCACTAAAAAGAAATTGACAACGTTACAGTCATCAAATTGACTAATCAAACAGAACAATACCGAGGAATAACTTTAGCCTTTTATGGGAGCCTACCGCCATTGTCTAAGGTCATTCAAAGGCTTTCCTTTGTGATAATGCCAATGGGACTCCACCCCTATGTTTTACTAGTCACAGTGTTCCGCCCTCATCGTACTGGCCTCTTCGATTAATGATTGTCTAGTGCTCAAGGCGTGCGACCATTTCTCAAGATGATCAAGTATTCCACACGTTATTCACAAAAGTTGCTTGATTTGTTGGATGAAAATTTGAACCTCCTCATCCTATTGCTTTTAAAGGAGTGAATGTTAAATTAGTCTTGGATCTTCGCTGTGTTTATTTAGCAAGATTAAGTGGATATAATCTCATTGAAATTCGTCACCTCAATGCCTTTGCCTGATCAAACACTCTCCAGAAAGTCACTAGTTGCAAATGCTTACTTAAGAACACCGACTTTGTTCGCTGTGGATGAAATATCACCCTTTCCATGTTTTTCCTCAACACCCGCTGATGAGACTTTTTTAAATGGGCTACTTGAAGGAAATGGGTTTAATTACTACATAAAATCAAGATTTTAACGCTTTTCAAAACCCCTTTATAACAAAGCCCTGAGCACCTAAAATCAAGGATGATAACCGGAAGCTTTTAAATCCGAGGCTGGATATATTTACACATCGCCATGGCGGCTCTTGATGGTAATTTCGACTCTTGGACACCTGGAGTTGGTCACGCACTCCGTCTCTAATTCAAGACTTCCCCCTCTTCTGTTGAAGGTAAACACTGAATTTTTCTCTTTATGTTTACATCCTGGGGTCCGCATGATCATGCTGCCGCGATCACGTGCTAAAACGATTCACTATGTACTGAGAATTCAACGAAAAATTGGAACTTTTTCTATTTGCGTATCTTCATGTGAATGCGTGGTGAATTTAAAAAACATTAATGATGGAATTTTATGAAAACAGGAAAACTTGGCCTTTGAATAATAACTTGCAGGAAATGATGTTATGCACCTACAAATCCTATTCAATCAATGACCATGTGACGCCTGTCCTGGAAATCCATTGCATTGCTTTCCAGCTAGACCCCGTCAAACAATGCAAGCATTAAATAAATGAATTGGTGTCTGGCAAATTGACCACCAATTTGTTTTGATCACCTTTTATTGCTTCAGCCTCCTTTGAAATAGCGCTTTTTAACGTGCTCATTCAACGCCTATGTGGTAGTGGTTTTTCATCCTTACACCTTATAAGATGATTCCATACTGCTGTAGCAAATTTATTTTCCTTAGTAGTTTGGGAATTGCGTTCAGGTCAAATAGGACTTTTGGGTTTGCAGGTGACTCGTGGCTATTCCACATGGTATAGCAGGTGGCAAGGTTGTCCATTTACCACTTTTAATGGCCGAAACATGTATTGGGATAATCTGGGCTCTGTTTGATGAATGTGACAAGTAAAAGTGGCAGCGCGTGCATGAAGCAGTTGGGAACGATAAGGGCTAATTCGAACAAAAGCGTAAGTCCTATCAGCGTCTGCGGAATTATGCGATGGTGGTAGGGTATTCAATCCTAGTAAAACACTTTCTCAGTACACATTTTAAGCCTGGGAAACACATTTGAGCGATAGCTTTAAACGTTAGGCTTTTCAGTCCAGGAGTTTAGCAGACACTTGGGTGAACACCCAACTTGCGCAGGAGGTAACCAACCTTGGAGACTTAAATGAAGTTCACTTTGAGACAAACATTTGAAATTCCAGAAAAAATTTGTGAGCTAGGTCTAGTTGCATTGATTAATCTTCCTATATGGAAGTATTGTAATCACATGGATTTATAAGGGTAATATGTAGAAAGATAAGTTCATTTTTCAATCATGAAAATGTATCTCTGAGGCCATGATTCTCCTTGAAGGCTCCTCGCCTTTTAATCCACACCGCTAGGTTTACATACGGATTTCGTGTTTTTTTTACTACTAGCCTCCCAGCTCTTCCCCACGGTTCTAACGGACTTACCTGCAGATCAGTATCAAGTAACTAATCAGATATTGCAGAGTCTGAAATGAGACTTCATAGAAGTTCACTTTACCATTGTCTTAGCGAAGGTATTCAGATAGGAGGTCTGTCCTTTACAAGGAAAAGGGAAACATGAAATTAATAGTACATAGCATTACCATTGATCCATACTTTTCTTAAGAGATTTGACGAATCTATTTGCCAACCTTAACCAAATCAATTTGTCACACCGACCAACAACTGTGCAGCACCCGAACCCTCACGCCGAGGTGGAGGAGAATTTATAGATATAGCCGGAAGTGCATACCGCAATGAATGAAAAATCTGCAAACTTACATTTGCAGCTAAAATAAGCAATCACAAGCGCCTAAAAAATCAAGATCAGCCAGAAATATTGCAGCTTTAATTGCAACATTGTCTTCTTTTGCTTCGCAATGGTCTCGACGCGCCGGAGTCGTGACAGTTATTATTATGAGCTGGGCTCCATGCCAAATTTGTGGTTAAGAGGGTGTAATTATCAAAATGAAGGCCATTTTTATAACCCAAAAATCATTTTGTGATTATGTTAAGAGACTGAAGGTGTTTGTGCGCACGTTTGGCATTCAGTACAGAGAATGAAGGTCAACAAGGTATTTAATAGCATGCGGGTAGTATTCCACGTGGAATTCACATAAAACTGTTGTGCCTTTGTGGTCTTGGACAATGGGCCAACCTTCCAGAAGGGTTAGATATGGGCAATTCAGTTAGGTAATCAATAGACTCGTAGCATTTATGAGATGCGAACTTGACGCGCAGAGCTACGTACGCACGTTTGGTACAGCCTGCCGGAATAATCTCTTGGTACCTCCTGAGAGATGTGAAATGTGTGCCATTGATCAAATGCGCTTTTTCAGAACAGACACATTTCCGGTTGCATTTTGCCTTCTGCTACTGTTCCCCTCTTTCCACTCGCATGCCATGTCATGCCTTGTCATAAGGTGTTGGGTGAATCTGGTGAAATGTGTAGTCCACTTGCAAGTCGGAGAGCTTCTCGTAAAACTTGCTGCACTGCATTTAGAGAGGATGAGGCAGCAGATTGTGCCACTACGATACGTGTTTGTACGATTCATTGGATTCTATCGGTGAGTCAACCGAGAGCGCAGCATATCCGGGACGATTCTCCAGTCTTCACTGTGGTGAGGATTTGCGAGACTCTACTGCTGAAACGAGTAAGCGGTTAAGGTGGAATCAACGAGTTGCAGTGATGGTTGACGTGATTGCTGGTGGACGCACGGTTGCACCTACAGCAAGTAGGAATGTCATAGAGCTAGTGGAATCGGGTGAGCACCACATGCATTGAGAGGTGCCAGCGAGCTTCGATGACCGTGAACAGTTTCTTTGCTCCTCCACTACTTCATGTGACCTTGCAAAGGGTGCAGCACGCTCTGCAGATTGATTGTCGACTGATGGAGCGAGTGAATTACTGACTTGTGATGGGAGGCGACTTTTTTAGTTTTATTACAGCGTTCGTGTGGTGGATGAGCACATCGTCTGTCACGTCCACCTGATCCGCTTCGAAGAGGCGCACACAGCACTACCATTTGCAGAACGAGTGTGTGTTCACATATGCATGTTCATGTGTTTATGCTTGTGTTTATGGTGGGCAAGGGATGGAATGGCGAGTGGGAAATCGTTCATTTTCTGAGGGTTAAACACCATTTACCTCGAAACCCATCTTCGCAATGCAGAACACGAACTCGTGAAAGACAGGTCAGAAACGCATAAGCGGACGAATGAAGGCCCTCGAGCGCAACATAAGATCTTATTCCCTAAGCCACCTAAGACAAATTTTTCAAGCAACTATGGAAGAAAAGAAACTGTAGTGGTGTTTGTGTTAATCCATTTGACTATTATCAAGTACCTTAATGTCATCACTAGACTATCTCTGGATTGTGTGTAAAATACCGTTCAAATTTGGAAAATAGTATCGATATAGAAAATGAGATGGCCTACCCTTAAAGTTGCTAACTTTTAACTGTGTATTTTGCCATGGCTGTATTTTCAAATCTAAATTTCTCCATACACGCGTGATGGTATTGGCAGAGAGGCGAAAAATTTCGTTAGATAAGACCACAGTCGCAAATATTTTTAATGTTTTAGGTCAGTGCGTTTCGCTTCTTCATCCATCCCACTTCCTTCCTTAAGAGTCGGTAAATCACCCTTTACCTCTTCGCATCGTAAAGTGATACAGGTGGTGTTTGTGTAGCCACTGGGTTTTATGAGCGTTTGGGGCAATGACACGTATACTCTCCTCTACCCCTCTTTCCCTCCTTCCCTCTCAACCGTAAAACACATGCATAGTAGTCACCTTAGAAGGTGGGGGAGAAAAGGTTGTGGCTATATCTCCCTCCCCATTGACTTCAACACCAATGAGGGTCTTCTCAATTCATCGTGAGTTTCAATTAAGAGATAACAAGAATTGTGCTTTGTGATAAAATCAAATAAAGTATGCCTTTTTCAAATGAACATGCATGTAGCGAAATCCATTTTTATTTAGCGCTTTGACCTAAGAAGCTTGTAATAAATGCAGCCATTGCTACCTCCACTTCTACTTTACTTCTATTTCCGAATCGTCCACTCCACTTTCATTGCTACTGACTTAGATTAATGTGGAGAAAGGATGCTGGTCACCACATTGCAGAAGTATACGATCAAGAAATTACGGAGGATAGGGTGAGGAGGAGGCACTGTGTCTCATCCTTAGGCGTAGGGGATTATTTTTTGCGTTGATACACCTGTCCAAAAAGCACTATATTCCACAGTTTATTTTAAGCTGATGTAAGAGACTGATAAAAATCGCGGCCAAATCTGACCATTCCACCAAGTTACTAATGGCAAATTCGAAGTAGACGAATAACGTGACTTGGATTTGAAACTTTAACTGGGCGCCAAATGTTCTTCCATATCTAAGAATAATTACTTGGAAATGTCAAAAGGTTTAAAAATTACTTACTGAAATTCGACATTCATAAAGCAAACTGGAAAAAGACTACTCATGGTGTTATTTTGTTTTACAGTAGTGAATGCTCAGGGAAATGCAGTCAGGTAACTAAGTATTTTGAACCTTCAGTTCAGTTACCTATCAATCCATCTCCTTACCCATAAATCCATCTTTTTATCTACCTACTTACCCAACTGTCTACCACCTTAAATGCCAAATTACCAAGGTAACCAAAGACAGTGGCCTATCTAGAGTCAATCCAAGCTTTTTTGCGGAGATTAAGCCAGATAAAAGCCCGTCTTCATTCTTTATTTCAAGAACAAAACAACTTTTTGCTTGAAATTCATACATAAATTGAAGTCAAGTCGTAGCTACTATAGAATCAACCGATGAGCGGAGCTATCGTTGAGAATTAGAGTCAAATGCAGCAACTTCCTAAGATATAAATATATTTTTGCTACATGTACAAGTATATTTATATTTCTGGTTCACAACTCCAAATGATAATTCTTTTCGAACATTCAACTGCCCAAAATAGGATGCTGAAATATTTTCTTGAAAAAGACACACATTGCAATTATGTGCTAAGTAAACTATAAAACCTATCACCTTTCTACTTAATTCATTACCTAAGCATTTTGAGCTGCAAAGATTGTGTAAATCTTTGCAATGCTTTAAGGAAACGGAAAGAGTTTTGCAGTGAATAGCCATCAAAAAAATGAAGAAAAATGTCTCTCACTACCCAAATATATTTAAATAAATTTTTGTCACTTATATGTCAAAAGAACAAATGTGTGTTCTGTTACTGCAATCTACCTTAAGAGCATTTTTCCTTACTTGGGGTTATCGCCTCTGAGAATAAGGTTAGCATACACAAGTAGTCCAAGCTCTTTCAGACATCGTCAATATATACCTTGCATAAAATGATTATTTTCTGGCAGTCCGTTAGACTGAAGTTCACTGTCAAATATTTACCTGCTTCGCTCAAGCATCTTCAAGCCTTTTTTAATGGCACCGTTACAAAGTGCATGTCAATTCATTACACTTTCTCACTACGGTTACTGCCTTTTTGTTCGTAGCTAATTACTAATAGGGTAGGAGGTGAGGAGAAAAATGTAAAAAGGGCCTATAAACGTAAAGTCGCGAGCGACTGAGAAGAGATTGTTACTTTTAATACGCAAAAATTATCGTTATACTACTCATGAATGATCTAGAACATCTCCAAAACAAATTCCCTTAGGTAAGATTAGACAGCCCCACCCTTGTGAATTCATTAAATTAGCCCATAAATGCAAAAATGACCTCAATCTTAATTATTCACAGAATGATATAAACCCTTAATAAAAAATACGCGCTTTGATATAATTAGTAGGTGCATTTTTAAGATGGTTCCATTCAGCTGGTTGATATAATTAACTTATAAAGAATGACTTCAATAATTGACTTGTTGAATGACAAAACGCTTTATTTGCACAAGCATAAGTATAGCAAAGTACATTCTGGGTTTTAATTATTTTTAAAAACGAAGCTTAAATATTAATTACGGAATCCAATTCACATATATAATCCTTGTGCTAAAATGTTAGATGCAGATGCATCAAAAGTTTGTGTCAAGGCTACATTACTATTCTAGAAATAAATTGAAGAAACCAAAATAATTTTTCACGATTGCATTTCATTCATGGCTGAGGAAAAGTGTCAAAACGTCTGTTCCCGTCAAAACTTTAAAAATTTCAGAGTTAGTTTGGATTTTGGTACAAAAGATTACTTCATTTTAAATCGAGTTGAAATTTTATTACTCAGCACACATCCATCCATTCAAATTTACTATCAAATTTCTCCTGTCCCCTGGAGCAAGTGTTCACCAATTACAGATGTCAAATATTGTAAATTGTTTTAAATACTTCAGTTTAACATTAGTTCAAGTGCACTTCCAGAAGACGAACTTGATTTGTGACAATTTTTGACGTTATCTTTTTGAGTTCAATTAAACCACTCGCTTTTAGATTCTCGTAATTTTAAGCTATATCCTCTTTCCCGGCGCGCGACTCTCTGATTGATCAGACGCTCTTCTTCCCCATTGGTGCAAAGTCATTTGCAAGTGATTGGAGAATACTGGCCTGCCAATAACCTTAGGACTCCTGTTAGCCTCATTCAAGCGCTCCCATTCCAGCGCACAATTTCCACGAGTGCTGGCCACCATGTGTGAGAGAAAAAGTAGGTCGCCGGCAAGGAGGCTGTTTCAAGATTTCAGCAACCGCAACGATCGTGTGGAAGAAACCGTCGATGAAATTATTGATCGTATCACTGACTTGAAATGCTCTACGTTCCGCGAAACATACCAGTTTGATTTAAAAGACATGCAGCCCTGCAGCAGCGAAAGCGATCTACGGATAAACTCCACGATTGGCAGACAGCTTCGACACTGTTGGAGTTGGGAGGCGGTTAATGCTCGCCTAGTTCCACGTTTCTACCGTCCTGTCATTGTCCAGTCAAGGCGTCTTGAGAAGATCACAACTCAGGAGTCAATGGTGCCACCAGAAACACCGCTCAAGCCTCTACGGGAGCCGCGAGTCTCACCCCCTGTTAAATTCTTCTTTCGCACGGTTCGAAGGGCGAAGAGTGTTGACGCTGTTGAACGGAAGACTTTCAACAGTGATCTAGCATCACCGGACCCATCGACGGTTTGCAAAGGTCAAATGAAGACAATCATTCCTTTTGAGGTAGGTTTCAATTTCTCATGTCAAAAGTAGTTAAAATAAATTACGTCGGCGAAAGCATTGACTGACCATAGCAAACGTCAGTCAAATCTCACGTTAAAATGAATTGCACCTGTGACTATGGTTAGTGCAAGGCGGAGGGGGAGGTAATATAAACTTACAGGGTGCACGTGTGCCAGTAGCGCCTAACATCATCAACATCCAATTAAAGTTCAGGTTGTTAGATTGATTGGGAGCGGCGCTAACCCATCTTTCCCCTATCCTCCCCTCCTCCGCTTCCCTTTTCCCACGCGTAGCATATCCGTCCACCTGCGCAAATGTGTGCATGTCATGCTGTTGCTGTTGTCATGTCGTCACTGTTACACCTTGGTTTCAACCTCACAATTTAATTCATTTTTCTTCTTAAGCGGCCTTCTACGGCGCAAGGTGCCAGCAAGGCGATTGCATAACTATGGCCTTGACAAACGCAAGGCCCAATGGCGTCTCTGTGATGTGGCGGGACTCAGATCAGTCTCACGCTAATCTATACAATCGCTCAAACTCGTCTGCAGCATTCAAAGGCTAATAGCCTAAAAAATCAAAGGAACTGAAAGCTGTTGTTTCCCTAAAAATTTAAATTTCAAATTCCTGTTTCAATGTTTGGAATCCTGCTGATTCTACGAACATCCATTTTTAACTCGATGTAAAAAAGTTACCTCATCTTGTCTTAGATTGTACATATTTAAATAAAAGCGTTGTATGCTTTTTATTACTCCTCTATTTCTCCCAAAAATAAGCTTTTAGTAAGAAGATTTATCTACAAATAAAAGCAGCCGATTTTTAAACTTTGTAGAAAACTAATTGGTCGTAAGATAATCCCCTATTTCAAACTCTGAGTATTTATAGAAAAACGAATAGTAATAACTAAGCCAAATTATTTTCGACTTTACAATTTCTGTAAACGGATTTCTATTAACGCGGCAATTGAGGATGCAGTAAACTAGGAACCATGAAGTGAGTACGAAGTTAGGGCAGTTTCCCAATCATTACTTTAAGGGTCTTCTCCATACCATCCGGTTGCGAAAAGTGGCATTTTTCGGTGCCTTTAATGTCAAATGTTTAGTCGTATGAATTAGGGTTATCCAAGTCTTCATTGAGTTCATGAAAAGCGAAAGTAGTACAGAAGAAAGCGTACGAAGTATGCACAGAAGAGCTAGGTACCATTAGTATGGCCCTTGGATCATGCTGCAAGGCAGAAGTATTGTGTAGCACTAAAGAGCATATCCACCTCGCAATGTGCGTGAACGTACCCAATTGGATCCACGCTCAGTGTTTCAAGGGTTCCTTATCGTGCGAGACTTCTCCCCCTACATGCCGCTATCATTAACCTTTGCTCGTGTCACTGATGCCGTCAGTCTTACAATAAATCCATTTCATAAAATTTTCGTAAAAATTTGGGAAATAGCTCAAGCCGAACGCTGTGTTAAATGTGCCATCTTGTGAATGGCTGGATTTTCACGGTCATGGGAAAAGGAGCCTATAATATCAGTGTAATGAATTATTTGGATGAGTCCTTTACATTACCAAGACAGTAGCTGCATTGTGCAGTAAAGTTAAATACACAACCCTTGGACGAAGATCTGACCGCTTTGCTATTGGTATTCCAAGCATAACACATGAGTTTGGTGCAATACATTGTTAAATTTTGTTTCTGCATTTCTTAGTGGGGATGATCTGAGTGACTCCGCGGAAGTCAACAAGATGCAAAACAACTATCAAATTCAAACGTTTCTACGAAGTGGAGTAAGAACTACTGCTTTTAAAATTATTACTAGTTTAATTTCGTTTGTCTGCACTAGCTTAGACAATTGGCTGTGAGTTTAAATATATCCCTGAATTTCCCCCACTTTTCTGTTATTGTCTTTATTCCATCGCTAATTAATTCCGTCGAAGAAAAAGTTGATCGTTTTCATTGCTTACATCTCATGTTATTGTATTAAAAGGTATTAAACTTTTAAGGGTATTAAAAGCTTGGTTGTAATTTTTTTCAAATTAATCACTTTTGTAATCGTGATTTTTTAATCCACCGACATGAGAAAGGCATGGCGTACGGCACAGTAGCCGGTGAGTCATCACCGCCTGATTAAACAGCGTCAACGCGCTTTGTACCCATTCGAAAGTGCTGCGACCCACCCAAGCAATCAAGGCCATTGCCTCCACACTCACAAGTACTTTTCGTAGGCTTCTTCAGGACAGTCATACTCCGTGGTTTTCGCGCTTCGCCACTCTTAAATGTCGGTACAAAATAAGTTATTGATCAAATGACTGGCTGTGCTTACAAGCGAGTGAATAAATGAATGAATGAAAGGGTGGAGGGAGAACCGGACAAGTAAAATTAGTCTATACATTAATTAATGGATGGACAAATAAATGAATGAATGGGTATGTGGGTGACTACCCAAAAAAATAGGCGTGCGATGGAAAGTATGCGTAAATGGGTAAAATCCCATTTGATTCCCAAGTCGACCTATTCCATTCAAAGGACATCGCATTCAGTTAACCCAGTTTTGAAGAATTTTTTGCCTAACAATCAAAAGTGTTGAGCTGTAAGATTACGCTTCTTGAAGCAGGTAACGATGCGCATTCTCTTACGCGAATCCTAGTTCGCACTTGAACATAGGGACAGCTGTAAGAAATGGCTATGTAAAGTATATGGAATTAAGGGAGAATTAATTATCATAGCAAACATTCTAAACGACATGTCTAATCATCTATTTTTATCTTTTTGAAAAGTTCGCTAGTTTGATCACTGTATTTCCCTTTACTAATTTCTCCGACTTAAAACAGTGCTGAGTCATCACAAGAGTCCTTAGTATTCACAAGTCTTACTCACAAATATGAAAAAAATAAACAATGAAAAAACCTTCTTTTGTTAAAAGTCAATGCAAACAAATCGCTTTTCGACATTCGGGGACACTTTTGAAGCAAAAATTTCAATATGCTAGTGGCTGATTGGCTGCGTGTCATGTTCCGATAAACAGACTTTTAAATACTCTTGAGAAAAATGTTTTTCTATTACTTTCAAACAAGTTTGGCTTTGAATGAACAAATTTTTACTAAAAATCAACCCAAAGTTGCATGGTAAAAGTAAACTATTCTTTCCTTTCAGCTATGCATAAAGTTATTCTGTCAAACCGTTAAATGATGTGTGAATTATTAGGCAACCGAACAAACCTCATGCTGCATGGAACGTCTTGGTGGCTAATTGTTGTCTTCTAGGTTCAGGTACGTATCAATTTACCCTCAATACCATTTATTATTTTCTCCTCTCTCCTTACCTTAAAACCTTTAATTGTAGTTTGTGGTCAGGCACGATAAATGTAGTGGATAGAGTCCATCCACGCAATGGTTCTAACTTAGTTTACTTCAGAAGTGCAGTGTTGGCTTTTGAAACAAAGTCCAATAGCAGAAGGATGAGCCGTTGCCCTTCGGAAGTCGTTTAAATTTGGTCAGTTTTGGACGCCAAATAGCTAGAGACTAATCTAGCTATTTGTAAGGCTCTAAGGAACAGTGAACCGGTCAGTCAAGACAATTTAAAAGTATAGTGTAAAGAACAAATTTCGCTAATGCGTAACGCGGGTAATGAAACACCTCTGCAGGTTCGCAATGGGATATGAACAAGCACGATCCCCTCGCATTATAATGCCTTTCATGTACATTGCAAAACATGTCGTCTAAATCATTTTGCTTTACTGATTGCCTTATGATGATTGGTTAAGTTCCAATCTTCCAAAAGCAGAACCCATCGCCTTCCTCTGGGTTGTGCTGACCGTTTGGGGAGCGAAGCGGTCTCCTTAAACTAGACAGTCCTACTTTGTGCAAATTCCTCCACACAGAATTCGACAACCATCTCCAGTATCACATTAATTAGAAAGTTATGCCATAGAGCTCGCTGATTAACTTTGCAGGTTCTACCAATGTCTGATAGTTTGGAACACTTTACAAAGCACTCACAAGAGGCGCTCATTAAAATTTGGACAAAGATTATAAATGGTGCAATCTCGGTGACACAGTGACTACCCAAAGAAAAGGACCTAATTTGCGGGAAAAAATTGACGTTTATTTTATCTACAAAAACTCTAGTAAGGGAATTGGTTTGCTCATGTGTTTTTTTTAAAAAGTTCACCGAACAAAGGGCCCAAACTACTTATCACACCCGTTTGTGTCTGAGTTTTAGTTGCCACGTCCAAACTCTCCTTTAGTGTCAACAAACTTGTCTGCTTTGTTCTTGCTGAAAGAAAAGTAAATCGTAACTTTCAGTTTGCATATCAACAGTCATGTTCAAACTGGAAACGCGTGGCCCTTACACATGTCTGCTAACCAGAGCGCCACCCACGGGTCCAAAATCCGCGCGTTTAGTTCGATTATCGCGCGAATAAACAAACATACCAATACACACACACATGTCTGTGTACTACGACCATTTTCCATTTCTTCTATCAATGCCCTGAATGTAGGTCAAAATTTGACAGCTTTAGCTTAGTTCAGAGTACAAAAATCATTCATTTCATCTTTCTAGGTTAATTGCATAGGGAAGATCTGATAGGAAGACCTTGATTCCAGGTCATTGAGTAAACGTGAAATTGATGTAGGCACCTGTTGATTATTCTCCCAGGCTGATTTAGCAGCAACCCTGAAAAAAGCTAGCAAGGAGAAGGAAAGTTCACGTGTTTCTTTGGGTGCAGCAATAGAGGCACTTGTTTTTGTATCTGGACGGTGGGGCGTGTGATCCACCTTCAAGCTACCCAGGGTAATGGCAGAGATAGTGCAATCAGTTCAATGCTGTTAGAATGCAGGTCATCCAAAAACTTGTTCATGCCTTTTCCAACATACTTTAAACTCATGTTCATTGTGTCCATTAACTACCAGGACCTGCTACTATGCTCATTTCATTTAGGTTAGAGCGTCCGAGTTACTCTTAGTGTTCTACGCCGTTCAACTGTGGGCGTAGCCATATTATTAGGGCATAGTGGAAATAGTGACATAAGGAGTGGAAAAAACTTCATGGAATACTCGGATGGAAAGCTCAAGTCTCACGAGATGCCGTAATACTTAACACAGTCATTGGACACATTTAAATCCCAAATTTGGCGAGAGATGCCACTTTAGCCTCGTTCTTGGGATTGCCTTGGTGATGTAATTTTGATAGTTACCTTTGCTTTACATCAACCTTAAACAATTAATTAAGAAATAAGGTGAAAACTTGAGAAATAAAAGTGAAATTAAAATGGGGATGACAACGAATAGCTACTCGTGTGTGTCTTGTTGGGAAAGGTGTGGCTTGGGATTCTTCTGTTATTGCATCGAAAACATTTGCTCAGAAATAAAACTCTTCTGCCGTAAGTTCAAAATCTCAACCTGACTGTTCTTTTGGATTAAATTTCACTGCCATTTCAATGAAATCCAGCGATTCCTATGGATTATTTTAAGATGATTTTGCTATAAAAAGGTGTCTGATCTTCCGCTATCGTTAACAATTACTAATCGGTTCGAAACAATACCGTAGCGAGCTCTTCTTATGAATCCCTTAAATGTACTTTTCAAAGCGTTTACCCCCTCATGGTACAGAACTGGTTTTCTGTTAAGTCAGGCACTCAATAGATTATTTGTACCACAATACCACTAATAATTCAGCCGCTAAACTATCCCCAAGATCCTTTAAAGGCAATTGTATCAGAAAGTAGCTTTACTTATGGAGTGCACAAACACAGAGGAAATGGTAGAGTGGGTAAATCGACCAGGACTCAATGCTGAATCTCGGATTTCTGTTTATTACAACAAAATTTTATGCTGATAGCATTATTTTGAGGACACATCAATCAACCAATCATAACAGAGAAGCTTGTTGCCATCACGATTTCCCACTTAATCAATTCCCTTCCAATTGTTCGCTTTGCTTTTCTATTGTTTGTGTTTATGGGTTTCGCTTGTTGCCAGCCTCTTTCATTATGCAAAGAGGCATAAATTTGAAGCGGTGAGATTATTTATTCAGAAAAGCTTATGCTTATGCAGAAAGACTTGAAAATATAAGTATTTTTTTTTGAAGAAATCACTTCGGCCCTCTTTTTGAGATTGGGAGATAGATTCAACCCTCGATTAAAAATAACCTAAAAAGTTAGCGTAAATTTTACTAGGATTCTCGCCATTCCTTCTTTTGACATTAATCTATCCTGCTGAAGTTATATTTCTTTAGTAAAAAGGCCTTTTTATGAGGAAGATAGGTAACATGTATCTAAACTATTATCACTTTTAGAATTCATTTGTTTCAACACTCACTCCTCATCAACACTGAAGCCGCAGCGGCTGAGCGCTGCAGAAGTTGCAAGGTGTGAGATTGTTGCTCAAGATGGAGACAATTGACACCCATTAAAGGCGCATTTTGCAAAACTCTAGAGCTTCCATCAATAACTCAATAAGTCTGCTCGAACACTGTCTCCTTGGTGAATAAATTTATTACCTGACATCCAAATGATCAAAGGCACGGCCAATCACCATCTCTCAATTCCCTACACTCAGCACTCTTAATAAAGAAGAATTTTAAACTCTCATCATCGTTGAAATAGGAGGAACCAATGTTTGTTTAAACACGAAACGATACTCAACTATTTTCTTTCAAGAACTTCCAGCTGCCACTACTTTCATAAAACAAAAACTGCGGTGCCATTTTTGAAGGTTACCATGATTCACCTTATCAACTTCTGACAAGTTAATTTGTTGTTGTGGCCTTTTGTGTGAGTCTGGGGCTGCATAGGCCGCGAACACAGACGCCAACCCAGACACCCTGCGCAGACGTGTTCCATTGTCGCAAACTTTAATCAAAATCTGCGTGGGCGGCAGCTGAGCAACAAAAGCATCCGAATTTGTTTAGAGATGCTATTTGACTTTTAATTACTCAAGCTTTTGTATTTTCACCCAGATACTGATCAAATCGAGCAATATCAGGAGCGTAATTGTTTGTCCCACTTTATTTCCAAGGGGAATTCGGGCGAAAACGGTGCAACTGAAATGGTGAGAGTTCTGACATTTGGTATTGGTGGGTGGGTGCTAAACGAAGATGTCACAGAAAAAAATGCATCCTATGGATGGCTGAAATTAAGGAGATTTATAAAAGAAGAAATCTTCAAATTATTCCGACCTTATCAACTGCTTCAATATTGGATTATGTGCGGTGCACACCAGAGTTACCTTTATATTTTGCATCATTATCCATCGAATTTGACATCTTCCTGCCTTGATGGGAAATCACGGTATGATCTTTGAGCCTATTTAGCAGGAGATGTTAATACACTTGTCCTTTGGCCGACAAAACAGAGGAGTGATCAAAGGATTGTGGAGAAAGGGTGATAGCGATATTTTCACCTGTAAGAACTTATAAGAAAATATTGTTAGGTCTTTTTCGCTCCAGCCGTAGTTCTGACTGTCAAGCTAAAGTCGGGAAAGCAAGATGATCTGACAGGACAACAATGACAACGACGCGAGCGCTTCTCAGCAATGGAATCAGCAGCATTTAAAGCAGCAGCAGCTAAAGAAAGAGGAAAGAACACGTAAATCTGACCTCAAATTACTTTCTACTGGTTATCTACACTTGTGTCACCTTTTAGAGATTTCCGGTTTTTTTAACGCCGTGAACCGATTTCGAGAAAATCTAGGGCACTACACGAGATATCTCCCAGCAGCGGTCCATGGTGTGAATCGGAGCGTTTAATTTGTCAGTGTCGGCCTTGAACCGTGCACCGGCGCGTGCAGGTGGGGTAAGGGGCTTAATTAGAGCCGCCACAGATGGGGAGCGTGAGGCAGGACGGTCGGAAGAGGGAATGGAAGTGAGGGGATGGTGCCATGCGCCCCTTGCACGTGCCCATCAGAGCGATAATTAGCATGGGGTACTGTGCCACGAAGGTGAGTTCCACAGTTTCTACGTGGGAACTCTGTAAACGTAATTTATGGAATCTGACGGGTGCTCAGGTAGTTCACTAAGTAGGGGTGAATTCACATTTATGTTCCATTTAAATGACACAATAAGAATAATAGCACGGTTGTTGAGGCTTAATGTTGAATGCTATCCTATCGATAGCACATTTCTTAGACCAATGGCTTCTCAGAGCGCCAATATCTTGTTCTGCTGAACTCAATTAAGAACCACCTAATCCACATTAACATAAGCCCCATTCGTAGCAACATTTAGAGGGTTAGTGTCTTGGGGAGGCTAAAAGGCTTCAAGACTCTCAAACTTCGCTGCCATTATCTGGCATGTAAGCTCGTAGTTCGTTGTTGCTCAGCCGTATGAATTTGCTTTAACAACTCAATACATTTTAAGTAACCTTGTAGTAGGCATTCGTAAATTGTGCCTGTCTGAGGTTGCTCTACTTGTTCACTTGTAGGACACGATAATAAAGTGCTTGGAAAGGGTTGGCATTTTTTTTAACATTCGCGCAGATACATCCTACTGCAGCTGATGCGCTCTTCTGCAACGCTGAGATCTGAGAGTCAGTAAAAGAAAACAAGACAGCTGCCGTTTAAGACCGTACGCAGTCAATGCAACTCTTCTAACCTTCTTTGAAGTAACTAAACAACTTTGGTCCTGCAATATCCACTTGATTTTAGAAACTCGCATTGTTTTATTCGCTTTCTGTTCACTGCCTTTCAGCGGATAGGGGCATTGGGACCTCGAAAAGTATTAGAATCCTTGTAAGAAAACCAGTAGAGTTTTGACACAGATTTAGGATAAATTATGTCCTTTCACTTTCAAAATGGGTGCTTAAAGTACATATGAATCATTGTTTTGTACGTGTCAGGGCACGTAAGTGACACATTCATCGCCCCATTTTTAACTGAGCCCCTCTGCGATATGTGGAATGCTCAAGGAGTAAATTGGCCGACGCACACTTGAAACGGTGTTAAGTCTTCCTCAACTTGGCCTCCGCGCAAATAAGCTAGAGCTCTACTATCAGTCTTTAGGGCCTTTAATGTATTCATAGTAAAGGTAGGCCTTGACTGCCACCTTAGATGGCACTATCATTAGCGCATTCAAATCCAGGTGCTTACTAGGAAGAATATGAGCAAAAAGCAAATAGTGCACCATAATTGCATAAAATTAAGGCGATAGGCAACTGAAAGGACAAGGAACACTTTTTTTTTAACAGGTATCAAACCAATGGCAGGACAAGGACGAATTTGAAGGAGTTACAAACACTTTTCAGAAGACTACCGACAGTGATGACTTAAGATCTACAAAAATGGATAAAACTGTAAAATATGGTTCTTACAAGAGTTGTAAGAAGTTGAGGATAAAAAGAGAGATCAACAGGATTTACTGAAATTGCATGAAACGATAAGTATTCAGCTTATTTGGTTTAATTGTGCGTGGTGCCACGTGGGCCTACCCCAGCTCCAACCAGCCAGTCCCCAAACCAGCAGCATGAAGCTCCCACATTCGTGATGGGCAGCGTTTGATACGCTTGTACTGATACATCTGCGGAACTACGTCACACCGATGAGCCGTATTAGCCGTTACTTTGTGGGTATTGCAGAAAAAACTACGCAGCAGGGATCAATGCAACAGTTACCAAGCAAACCAGCGTTTTTAATATTCTGAATATCCATGCTACTTATTGTCACCTAAGTACATGAAATACTGGATTAACGCTTTTTCCCGAAGGGGCAGGTATCAGATTTGACCACACCCTACCCACTACAGAACAGTCAAATATATTTACAGAGAAGAATTGTTGTTTCGAAGATCCCATATAATGTCAGCAACTGCGCCGAAACTGTTGTGCCAGCCTCACAATCAGCACGTCTATTGTACAAACTAAACACCGCGTTGGGGAAATAAATGCGTCCGAGTTTGAGGTTAACCTACAATGCAATAAATTATTTTAAATGTGGCTGCATTTTCAACAGAGCCAGGCGGTAACCTATGCTGGGGTATGCTTTGCTTAAAAGAACTTCCTTTAAAAAAGAGGCGCATTTTGTCGTGAAATGTGTAGAAGTAGCTATCCGATAGTCTGCTAAGTTAAGCTTGTAGAGCCATTGCTGACTGTGCTTCGCTATGCACTATGGCCTTCGGACTGTGCTACTGGAAATCCTGCCCTTCTGTGAGGAAAACTCAGGGCTATGCATAATTCGCAACCAGCTGGCTCCCTAACTAATCATGTCCCGTACAGCATCAAGATGCAGTCATTGCCCTCAAAGCCGCCAAAAACTAACTATACAAGCCTTGAGAGTAAAATAGTGGCTTGTCTTAATTTAAATGAAATCTTCACGCTGTTTAGTTTGTTCAATGTAATATGTGAAAATCAAATCCCGACCGTAATTTGACCTTCGCAGTTAAATCATTAAAAAGTTGGTTTAAACTATTGTAAGTAATCTTGATTTTTCCTCTTGTGGTATTGAATTTTTCATTTAACACCTCGTTAAATTTTCCCGCTTAATAAAAATGTCGCCAGAAGCCCACACATTTGAAGTTCAACCAATTGCAATCGACCGTGCATACTAGGGGGTCGCTTGGTTAGCGTGGCGCTGGTCTGTTTTGTGTTCTGGTTTGCACAATTCTTTTGTGCATTTTATTGGGGTTTTCATAATTAGTATTGTTTGCTTTTTGGTTTTGGTTCGGGTTTGTGGTTTCCATCACGATATTTGTGCAGTCTAAACAGGTTGACTGGTAGTGAATTCGTCGCTTTTCTAGTATTCAATTTGAGCGCGTTGTTGGTTTCTCAATACATGTTCTTGGTCATTATTTTGGTTTGTTGCAACTGTGTTTAGTTAATTTCAATGATTGTGGAGTGTACTCTTTACTTGATCATCCTCATCATCCCCACTTCCTTTTTTAAGACCTTGCAAAACCGTCGGAATGCCTCTTCCACGTTACACCATCCAACCCACGCACATTAGCCGGGTGCATATACCTGAGAAGCTTGATAATGAGCTTGAGTACGTTTCAAACGAGACGCTGTGCAACCTTATGCACCAGATGGCTTCAGTGGCCTCCGTCGCCTCGGAGATCTTCGAAGAACTCACTACCGATCTGGTTGCCATCTCCACTCGTCTGGGCCGCCTTGAAGAGCGTGTCAGCAGCGTCACAACAACCCTCAAGTCTCTGCCCACCAGTGAAGAGTTTCTCTCCGTCGGCCTGCAGCATCTTACAGCACCCATGTCAGGTGTACGAGAGCAGGAGTTGGACAGTCAAGTGCTTCATCGTAGCACGAAACCGCGTTGCATGCAAGCGCAGTACGAAGCGGCGGAACCACCGCCACCGTTACATGTGATGGACGCACTGAGGGATGATGGCAAGACTACGGCGCGACTCTACTCGGATCCTCGGTTCTTCTTCGATCTTTGGCGCAAGGAGATGTTGGAAGATGCTTTTGATGGAATCGGTGGTGATGGAAGTGGTGGTGCTGGCGGTGCAAAGGGAGGCAAAAAGGTCGCGAAGAAGAAAGTGGGTTCTGGCACTGGATTCAGCAATTTGGATTGAGCTTAAAATTTTGTTCTTAAGTCAGGTTTTATTGTTTTTGTTTGCCTTATAATTGCATAACGAGCTCTCGAAAAGTTGTTTGTTTAAGTGACGCCGTTCGCTACGTGGTGGTGGTAGTGTGATAGTAGTAGTCGTTATGTAAATGGGAGTAAGCATCTCGGAAATTGGATGCGTATCACTTATATTCCCACTTGTTCTGTTATAGTCTATGTATTTAGTCAGTGAGGTCGAGTTACATATTTTGGCGACTCTTTCCTTCGAATAGACCTGTCTTTATGACCCACTTATCCATGAATCTGTTTATTTGGCTAAATTGAGTACCTTTAGATGAATTTAAACGCAAAGTGCTCCAAAAGGAGCACATTGGTCCTTAAAAGTACGCATTTTAATCTCATGGTGAAGCTATAAGGGTGATAGGATATTTTTTTCCCGGCTGTATGCGTGGTGTCAGCATGAAAGGTACAATTTATATACATTTTTTCTTAGCCTAATTAAATAGGACGCCTTCAGTTTACTAATGGCACTAACTTCCTTTGCTATGGGAACCACACGTGGACTAAGGTCAATCGAATAGGCGAAATTAAGGATTGTACGCTAACTATTCGTCTTCGTTCCCCTTTCACAGCAGCGCCTAATTTTTAAATAAGTCATGCTTTTTCAGGCATTAATGAGATGGGCTGCATTATTTACAATGAATGAAAGTTATCGGGTTTTGTAACTTGAGTTAGCTCTGCATGTCTAGAAGTGGCTTTATTGTAGGCATGTGAAAGAGCTGGAAGTGAAATTTCGATGCATTAATATGGCACTATGCTTGGATTAATCCTAAGTCAGAAGTAATGTTTGCTTTTAAGCGTCCAAAGCCCAGGTCGAAGCCGTCATCCACTCTCGGTGTGAACGACTACCCACCACTGCAGCAACAATTTCTGGCACAGCAAGAACAAAAATCATTACAATCTCAACCACAACAACAGTTGGAGCATCAGGTGTCACAATCACAACAGTCACTCCCGGTGACCTTACCGTCTTCAATGCTGAGCGAGGGAAGCAATGTGGCGGCGAGCTCGGAGTATGGAGAGCCCGAGGAGACGCTGACTCATCCCAGCGAGTGGATAGCCGGTGCTGCTCGTCCCACCCCACCCTTCCCCTACTATCGTGGCGGTGGTGGTAAGTACCGATTCTTCTCCCATCCAACACCTGAACAGCTTTTGTTGGCTCATTAAAGATGAAATCTTGGGCTTTTTTTGTTCCTATCGTATGTGAACTGTGGTTTCTTGTTGTAGCATTTGTTGTGGTAGTCTGCCCTTAATTATTTTTTATCACTATCGGCTTTCGGTGGATATGTGAGCACGTTACTTCGACGCGCAGAAAATCGGACTTCCATGTTGAGCAATTTGGATCAAAGTCTAGTGATTGTTTCGTTGCTACTCTGGTGCGTTTTTGGGTGGTAGTTTTAACTCTTTTTTTCACAACTGTTTTATTATTTACTTTTTGGATCCATATATGTGTACGGGTTTTTCCTTCTGATGATGGTTGATTGTCCTACCACCTGTCTTTTCGCTCTTACGAAAGTTGTGGTACTTTTATCTCTCCTTTTGTCGAAGAATTCTCTGGGTCGGCAAGTGCTTAACGGCCGGATTTTTTTCTCAGTCTTGAGCAAACCAGCCATTTCTGATCTATCCGCATAGCTTAGTTTCAACTTGATCGCAATAAGTGTACTCACTGAAGTCGCTCTATCAGATGATAAAATTTGGCGCGGTTTCCGGTGTGCGCCTTGCCCGGGTTCGGAGATTACTGTTGTTTACATACATTGCACAGCAGATATCTGCATCGCTCTATGATAAGCCGCTTTCAATGCGATCTCCCCAGTTTGAATCATTGCATAAAATGACGGTTGAACCTGACTGTTTTGATTTGTGCCGAGGGTAGCTTGTTTTCATTGCCGCAGAAGTTTCTTGTGCAGCCTAGGAATGGTTTACATTTGTTTGATTCCAGTCATGGAGATTTAGATTAGCCACTCGATTATACCTACATCAGTCGAGAAAGTCACGGAATCTACTAAGCAAATGGTACAGCACGTCGTCCAAGTTTCAAAAGTTTTTTTCGCTCTTCACATAACGTGGAAACGCGCCATTGTTGGATTCTCGGCTGACCCGCTTTTTTAATGCAACGTTGAGAGAAGGGGTCTATCTTGGGTTACCTCCAAGCGATTCATTTACTACCCACTCCACACTTCTTGTGTGCACGCACCATTCATGCTCAGGTGACCATGCCTACTTTTAATGTGGGCCTGATGGACTTCAGACGGGACCGTTTGTTATAAATTACTTAATTCCTGAGGGCCAAACAATGTTTGTGGTTGGGAACTATCATCTCGATACGATACAACCTGAATTTGAGCAAGGCTCTTGAAATACGTCTAGAACTAATTAACCGGTCGGGAGCAAGAAAACGCAAGACTTCATTACTTCACAGTGCTGGACTTAAAGACGAAAAGGGAAAATACTTGTCTTTATTGTCCGCATTTTCTCGATAATGGTATTTCTCTACGTTACAGCAGCACGTTCCTGGCATTGGGATTTGGTGCCCACATTTCGAATAGAATAGACCGTTGTAAAATCAAACAGAGCAGTAGAGAGGATAAGGGCCAGGTCGTTTGCCTTTAGAGACAAGCAGAATTGGCAAGCTTGTATTTCGTTGGAAAAGGATTAAAACAGTATTTTAAGAAACTCACTACGGGTACTTCCATTTTTATTTATAAAGTCATTAACTCATTTTGCCACTTTATTGGTGAAAGCGGATGATAAACTTATCAAATGCCTGTCTGAGACGATCTTGGTTCCTATCCAATCATCGAATTAGGCACAGTGGACACGTGCCCTAGCTGTGTAAACGAATAATACAACAAGTAATTATCAAACAGAAGCTATTCTTTTTTCCTACTGATGTGGTGGTATTTCACTCTTTAATTCGTTCTGAATAATAATCTGCTCTCAAATTGTACATCACAAACTATGCATTTTTGTGATGTTAAAGTCCACTTTAGGCTGTCTCCGTGCTGGACTGCTGCTGGGTTGCATCAAGGTAGCAAAAGACTAATGCTAGTTTCATTCATTCTCAGAAGAGGTCGGACATCCCCTACTTAACAATTAATGGGTGGTCGTGAGTCATTCCGTTATTGGTAGTCTAGGGTTCTGGAAACAGAAGTATTGCTGCACGATTTGCGATAGATTTCAATCGCTTTTGGACGAAAGTTGCCTTTATTCTTACTACTGGGCCAATAGAAGTGTTGAGCTTCCTTGGCCTAGTCACTCCTCCACTAGTCTTCTCGTTTTTGCAATACCATTGAATCCTTTCATGTATCCTGTTGATTAATCTTAAGCATTTTCCCTATTTGACCACTATTGTGCCCACTCGGTTGCCATTTGTGCCACTGATTTTCTGTGGAAGTTCTATGACAGTACCAGTTCTTTTGCTTTGTGGCCGTTGAACTAATGGATGTTTGTGCCCCACTCTTCTTATGTTATCCGATTTTTATGAATTTACGCTTTTGGGATAAATTTTTCCATACTTGTGGAGGAAATTTCTCCTTCATTTCGCCTACCTGGAGTGAAGGCTGTCATGCCTACGGTACAATAAACTGTTAGCCTTATGAAGCGTTCACCCACCGCCTTCCGTCCTTTCTGTAACTCGGCACGCTTAAGTACCTGTTCGCTACTTTGACCTCAGTTGAAAATTTGGGCTTTGGCGATTCTCTAAACGCAAATGCACTTTGTCAACAAAGTTGCCTTTGGTACGAACTGACGATCTTGGCATGCGCGCACACGGTGTTGCTCGCATCGATCTCGTTCTTGTGACAGCTAAGTGCGTCCTTACGCTTTACGTAGGACTTCCTAAGCTTTCTAGTTGCTAACACAAATGCCTGTCCCTTGGCTATTGCCCCCTACGCTGGAATGGATTTCTCTTTGGCTTGTGTGTTCAGTTAACTATTCTCATAGTAGAATGCGTCAAGTGCGAAAAGTGCGATTTAGTCTGATAGTGTGGAAAATTTTGGATGGCTTTTGGTGTTTTGCGCTTTGGCATTTTCACAACAATAAGGGAACTTACTCATAGGTATGCTAGGGACTGAAAAATTCACGATCTTGTCTTCAATGTGGATGTTAACCTTACTTGCCCTCTTACCAAAGTACAAACTTGTTTTTTTGGTTTCCGAAAATGTCGTTCTCACGAGTGTTCGTAGCAAACAGCACGCGATTGTTTGGTTATGTTCAGGTGCCTCATTCGTTTTTTCTCACCATCCAGGTTGATCTTACGTCACACGCTTGTGTCGCCATTGGTGACAACCTTTATTTTGTTTGCGTAAAACAAAGCTCCTGTTTTGTATTTCATTAATAAACGGAAGTCGTTTTTTATGCATTTGGGCCTACTCGTCTAGGAATTGTCATTTGCCTTTTTATCACCATGTCAACTGATTTGTCCGACAATTGATTGCCGCTATTGGCGTTTAAGTGTACCGAAGTTTTGTTTTTTTTTTCAAATGTATGTTGGTACCTTTTGTTTTTATGCTCCAAACCAATTGCCTGCTCTTGTGTTTAATACCCATATTCTCAAAAAAGGGTTTTTTTGCTTAGTTTTGTCAAATTTGCTTTTAAATGCTATATTTTACTAAGATTGCTTTATCTACTGCGGGGTTCTAAATGGTCAAGAAGATAGGCTCTTAGGCTAAGATTCCCTTCTACTAGAAGTGTTATCACGTTTTCTCCTTTTTAGATGGTGACCTCGTGGCCAGTTCATGTGAGTCGCCACCGCCACCACCGCCTCCTCCTCCACCCCTGATGGACCTTTCCGTCTCCTCCGTGGGTGGAGCCAGTGGAAGCGGTTGTGGATGTGCAGCCCTTTCCGTGGAACCCATCCATAATCTTCCACCTTATGCTCCCTCCCTATCTGTAGGTTGCGCAGGCCAAATGAAATATTCCTTCTACTTAATTTACTTAAGTAAAACGACTTCTTTGACAGCCACAACTTGACGAAAGCGGAGACGCTTTGAATGTGAGTGCAGATCTACTTCCACCACCGCCGCCGCCGGCCGTGATGACAAACAGCTCTGACAACGTCCTTTCGACATCTTTCCACGCCGAACACCCACCACCGCCGCCTCCCCCTCCCCCGCCACCACCTCCTCCCCTCTCTTCCTCAACTACCGGTGAATCCTCCTCAAAACCAGTACTACCTGGTCCCCCACGAGACCTACTCTCTGATATTCGAGCAGGTGCCTTCCAACTACGCAAAGTCAGCGAACGTCAACTACCTCCGAGGGCTGAGGCGAAGTATTCGACAGCTAGTCGTATCTGCGACGTTTCTGTGAGTTCATTATCCACGCTCCTTCCTTTCCACTCCGCTTCATACATCCTCTTCCCTTTTCCTAGAAAGTTGTCTCTGCCCACTAGTAACGCGTAGTTCGTTCAATTTGCCCTTATTTTTGACCTGTAGGCGATATTCGAAATGGTGAGCAGGAGGCGACAGTGTTTGGAGAACACTTCAGAGGACGACGATGACAAGACGAGTGATTCGTGTGGATGGGAGGATTAGATTGCAAAAGGCGCTGATTTCCACTGCATGTATTTCAATCTGGCCGCCTCGATTATATCTCATTGATTTCGTCTCCAGTACCGCTCCGATTGTGCTGTTGATAGTCAAATACACGCATTATTCTATCCGCGTACGCCTCATGCTGAGATGGGTTGCATTTTTGGCCAGACTTACGTAATTTCATTGTACGCTACTTCAAAAAAAGGTAGTTCCATTTCCTCATTAAGTTCATCATCAGGAGCAAGTTGGGCCATAGTTTTCTTCCTGCTAACGCACAAAGCTCATTCTCTTCGTCTTCGCGTTAAATGGTTCAGTATTGTTGAGCAGTATGTTCCAGTCGCTTGCTTTAATCCGAAGCCACACGTATACGATGTTTTGGGCGGAAAGCACTCAACCAACTCGTTGGTGTTGCACGATGGAAGTTACTTGGGGAAGAAGTGAAAAGACTGAATGGGGTGATGGTGGAACCGCGTACCACTCGGACTCGGTTTGGGGGTGTTGGGTATCGATGGTGCATGCATTGCATGAAAGAAGGTCTTCCCGTCGGTCGGACCTCAGAAAATCACTTGTCGCTGTAGGCACGTGTAGGTAACAGCCTTCAGGCTTGCACAACGTGAGAAGTAGGGCAATTCTGCGGTTGCACCACCAACCACTGCAGAGGATGCGAAAGTTGCTGACCACGTTGGCGCCCCTCATCAAAGATACGATGGCTGCAATGCATCACCGGAACCACTCAACTGCAAACCAATTCTCGATGATGCGCAATTCTGCCACCTCAGCATCTCCAAAAGCTGCGAACAAGTTAGGCAAGGGTCTGCTGCGGTTTCGATGGAATTGGAGTCTATGAAGCAGACGAGCTCACATCCCATCCGTCAGGTTCAGCTAACATCATACAACGTGGAGATGGTTCTGTTTACTTAGAACATTGTGGATCGAGCGGTAAAAGAATGCTGATGATGGACTGCAGCAAACCTATGCTTTATAAAGCAGACGAATAAATGATCACTTGTATTTTACATGGCTTGACAGTTTGGAGATGATTTCAGTGAGTTGTAACGAAAGCATTGCAATCCTTTGGGTCTCATGACATTTCGCTCAAACGCATCAACCCTGGACCCCTATGTAAATGTGCCAAGTTCTGCAAAATGTGCTGAACTGAAGTGAGAACTGCTGCTATGCATTCCCGTGCACAACTTGGTAACTAGTTCAGGATCCAGCGGGGTGGCACTCATGAGTGGGTTATTCACAGTAACTTGGACCCGTTCGTCACGTGTACTGAACAGTGGAGTCAAAGGCAAATTTCCACAGACCTACCTCACAAGACCCTGTCGACTGGGGTGCGAGCGAACCATTCCCCCTTTTAGTCTTGCACAATTGTCATGGCTAGTCACGCACTGTTTTCGATAATCTTTCCCTCTACTACCGGCTGCAGATCATTGAGTCGAGAAGAGTGATTAAGGGAGATCACTTCGTACTGTGCAGCATGGAGCATTCACGAGACATCCAAGCTTTATGGGAGGACCGATGGTATCCGCTTGCCATTTCAAAGGCACATGTAAACAAGCATGTATTGTAGTTTGTCCCTCAATTGCTCTCCTTCATAATTAAACACGAATCAATTCACTTGAAGACAGTTTGCCACGGCCATAGACGTTTTACATGGGTATTCAGCAGCCGGGTTTGGCAAAAATTGCCAATTTATCCAGGCGCAAAGCATAAGCAACGTGACTGGGACTCCATGCACCTAAATGCAGGTCAGATTACAAAATGGAGGAGGGGAAGTTCCCCATCAGCCCTGTGCTTAGTCATTATTACAAGTTGACAGGCCTTTAACTTCCCCATCTCTTGTGCGAAACTGAGTGATCCCCCTGTATCCTAGGTTGATCAAGCATGAAAAGCTCCTCATTCGCATACGATTCAGTCTCGTTGGCCTTGTCACTAACACTAAAATATGGCCTAACACAGAAACGTAGACGACGTACACATTGGTGACCTATTGAGACTCCTTGCGAAGAAGTAAACGCTGTCATTCCAACAATATTGCTGGAGGTCTTGACTCCCAACTCCTGACTGGGTTGGCAACATGAATAGCGTGGTGACCGAAGTAGTGAACCAAGCATGCTCGCCAGTACCGAATTAGCACCACACACCACAAACCTCAAATACCAAACTGATTGACGCTTTTTGGAATAAGCCGGGCTACACTAGCCTTAACAAATCAAGGCAACCAGCCTGACTTATAGCGTCATCCGAGCAGGATGTAAAATCAGAGATGCAAGAGCCAGCAAATAGGGGGTAATGCAAAGATTCGGGCATTTGGTTCATCTCATGTTCAAATATGCGAGGAGTGAATGAGTGGCATTGTAAACCACCATGCCAAGGTCTTTTCGTTCAGCCTCTCTTTCTCCGTGATAAGATCTCGAATAGATTTGGTTGGACACTGACCTACCGCTATTCAGTACTGACTCAGCTTGCTCTACGCATCCTCGGTTCGGCTTAAGGAGTGGTGTTGAATGTTATGGCTCCTATTCGCCGCTACTTGTAAGACAGTCTCATCAGCATAAAGTTACAACGACAGAGACCACAATCATTTTAATACTTGGACTTCCAGTTATG
Organism: Taenia solium; assembly: GCA_001870725.1. Classification (NCBI taxonomy): domain Eukaryota; kingdom Metazoa; phylum Platyhelminthes; class Cestoda; order Cyclophyllidea; family Taeniidae; genus Taenia; species Taenia solium. Next base: position 8,864 of record MIEF01007629.1, on the reverse strand, counting down.
CAGACCTGATGAGGAAGTGGGAAACCGACAAGCAGATGAACAACAAATCTCACGGACAAATAGGCACTGATGGCAGCACTATTAGTGAAGCAATAGCAGCCACACAAATGACGCTCAGCAATAGTAGACAGAATTCAAAAGGAGACGATGAAGTCTGGAGAAAAACATCCCAGAAAGGCACTGCTAAGTACCACGAGCAATTTGAAGCTCTTTGTGAACAACTTACAGATCAGTGCAATTTTGGGTTGTGTCTGCAAATCCTAAACGGATGCAAGGTTCATCTGTCATACCTTACATGTAGAACATTGGTGCTCTCCCAATCGGGCAACAAAACGAACCCGCATAAGCAATAGTTCGTTTATGCATTCAAGGCTCTGGAGATTGGCAGCGCGTGCCGAATGCCATAACGCCACAGGTGAAGGGCAAATGACGGATACTGAAGAGCTCGTGCAGTTAAACGTGACATTGAGCTGTCCATGAGCTAAAATTACGCCTAGTTATAGTCTCATGTTCAACGGTGTCATTCACATTCCCTCATCACCGTCCGCTTTTGGCAATCTCAATACCATATTTGTTCTGGCATTCCCATCACCGCAATGGACTTTTCACCTCAAACACGCTGCTAAAATTCAGGAGGAATCTGAGGAATGCTTTTATTTTTCATCGATTTCTTCAACATTCGTTAACTCTAATCCAGGGTAGCTGACTTGGTTGCTAGTTACCTGAATGTCATTGAACGCTCGAAGTTCTCGTTGGGTGTCGAACAGTATGTGATGTTTGAATGCAATTGTACTAACTTAATCATGTCCAACCGTTGAAGCGATGCGGCAAATTCCAAACCACTACAGCGAGCATTTCATGGCAACGCACATCCCAACTGTAGCAATCTCAACTGAAATGCCGCTTCTGTGTCAGGAAAGTTGCCTTGAAAAAGCAAAATGTTTCCTGCATTTGTGTTAAGATTAGTGGCTGTGTCATGCAGACGGGGTGATACAGCATCAGGATTAAGCCAGTCGGGTGGACTTGGCACTGGAGGGGGTTGGTCGACGTCCGAATACGCGAAACTATTTTTCGCCAATCACTGACTTGTGACAACTCCTCTCCCTCCCCCCTCCTTCTCTCCTCCCCCTTAGGGGGAGGTACTGCATCAACAGAGGCGCTAAACATCTCAAACGTGTGGTAGGTAGAAAACGTGATAAAACAACAACAAAGTCAACTCGTTATACCGTGGGCCCCTGTGTTGGTTGAAGCAGATAAATTGGTTATGATGATTGATGGAGATTCGTGGATAACAATTGCAGAGTGCTACAGAGAAGTAGGAATAAATGTTTCGAATTTGACAGATTGTGTGAACGTCAAATGGGTAGAAGGAGTCAATCACCTGATGCGACTTAAGCACTGTGTCTACGTCTCTAAGCTTTGAAAGCTCACGAAAACATTGCGATCTGAATATGCCTTTGCTTCGCTGAGCAGTTTTTGAGATCCTGTCACTACCTTGATGCCAGAGCACTCTGCCTACGCTAATATTGCCTAGTAATAGCTCAACTTTCATGCTGAAGTATTCTGCGTGGCGCGTTACTTTGCGACTGTAGGTCGCATGCTTCACTGACAAGTCATCTCCCATGAATAGACGAATTTGTAGGCATTCGTGACAGAGAAGCGGTCGGAATCACATCAATTTCCAGTGACCACCCCAAGCTCAAGTTTTACATCGTGATCACTGGTAGGTCGAAACCGAGAGTTGACGATTTGAAAGTGCCCCCAACTCACGCAGATCATGACACCCTCCTCCTCCTCCTCCTTCTTATGGCCTACCGTTCCTAAGAGCAGCGATCGCTGCACACAATACATACGTTGTAGATGGTTGGCCTGGCCGCAGCAGTATTGATGTAATACATCTCATCAGCCTGTGGGTAGTGGTGATATTCAAGAAGCACAGCCAACCAACCCTACACTACGAACTTTCACGAATGATGATAAGGCGGATGATTCCCACTATCATGGAAGTGCATCAAATCAACCAAAATGATGAAACATTCGCGCACAGCTAATGCCTACAATCCGACAACCATCCAGTCGATATCCGAATCAGTCAGTGCCACAAAACTCGGAATCCGGATGCTGGTGCGAAACATGGAGTGACTGACCTTAATCTGTTTGTTTAGCATGCTGACAATAGTCACGTGCATATTCCTGCATGACATGGAATCCAAGTCCCGCTTCATCCATTTGCTTTGATGAGGCCGCAAAGAGATCAGTTTTATCGGACCAATTCTATCTATTTTGTGTGGTTTGTGTCCCTACACTTTTCCTCCCACCCTAAAAGCAATTCCCGATTACTTTTCGGCCCAAACATCCATTTGCGATCCTTACCTCAAATAACTTAACACTACGTTTAGAAGGTTGTGCGACAGAGTTTGAGACACTCTACAACGCATAGAAACTGAATTCATCCCAAAAGAGACGAATGATTTTGGATACTAAATGATCTCACTGGAATAACGCCTCAGAATGACCGCAATGAGAACTCAGATGACAGTGGACAAAAGCTAGGGCACGTTCAATGAATGCAAAAGTTACCAGGTAGAAAATGGTTCCCCTCATCCCACTTAATCTTTGAAATGACTTTGCACATGACCTTTATTTTCTACCATTACGATTAACCTTTAGTCTTTTGCTGGCCCGTCGGGAAAACGAACTGTTGTACACCTCTAATTGGTTCGTTGGATGAACCCATTGTCTTAGCCCCATCATGTTGAATTCTGCTTCTCACGATGGCATCACCCTTGGCGAGCATCGAAATAAGGGCTGTTACTGCTACTTAGGCACCGGAGTGTAAGTCAGGCCACCTCAGAACCTTAGAGAAGCAATGGTCGTGGTGACTCATGGACCAGCATTTTCAGTGTATTTAGAGGTACCCCATTACAGCGATTGCAAGACGAATTGAGCTTAATCGTGAATAAGGGAAATGCAATGAACGAACAGTATACATAAATGCCATGGGTGGATTCGAAGAGGGCTGGCATTTCACAGTGTGGATACTCGGTTGTCTGATTGCACCTCGGAAGAAAAAGTGAGTAAAAACAAATAACTTCTCATTCTGTTCTGCAGACACCTCTTCTTCTCTTTCTTCCTCTTCTTCTTCTTCTTCTTCTTCTTCTTCTTCCTCTTCTTCCTCTTCTTCTCCTTCCTTCTATTTGCTTTCAATCTTCCTGAGTTGTTCCTGATAGCCTGTATCCCGTTCTATACTTTCATCCCGAAGTTACTTCCATAATTAATGACAAGTACTCTTTGTTAATGTCAGGCCTTGATTGCTACTGCGAGGGAGTAATTGGCGTAAGATGGGGAGCTCTTGCAATCAGTCGTGTCAATTCTGGCTGTTTTACTGTGGGGCTTCACGAACTAGATCGCCTGTGCTGGATGCTTATCATAAAAACGACCTAAGTGTTGAAATCAATCCACCATCCCGGACATTGCCTTCAACTAGAATGCGGATGAGCATCGTTAAAACGGCATGTCCCAACGAATTCACTGTCATTGTATGGAAAGCGATCGCCGAGATGCCATCGATGGCGTAAGGTGTAGGGGCGTATGTGTGACAAGTGGCAGTTTACAGTTGAAGGTGGAGGATTTGCCTTGATAAAAATGTGCGCAATAGAGCGTAGAATTTAGGAGAAAACACAAATACTCTACAAGCAAATCCCAATGCGCCCACAAATGATCGGCAAAATCTGGCGCATGTTTGTTTTCCATGAAATCGCTTTGGGCTGCATTGACTAAACTAAACCATTCAATCATACCAAGCAAATACACACATTCATTGAGTTTACTAACACCCTACTGGGTACTGTTGACAAGGCATTGAAGGGTAAAATGTGCCGAAGAAACGACCGGAGATCCCAGCAAATCTGACCGCCTGCACGTAACTTAGCGTCATCGCATAGTAATCTAGCCAAAAATTCTAGTTGACTTCAAGCACTGTTGAGCCTGCACCTTGTCACGTAGACATGATGCTGCTTCAATAGTCCACTCTGCTACCTTGCCTCGACCATTCTAGGGGTAAATGGGTACGTTGGTTGCATTGTTAACCATTGCCGAGTCTTGACAACGCAACGACAACACTATACTGAAGGGAGATTCTGCCTCATACCCAAATTAGTTTGTGCACTTCTTAATGATGACCATTGGATAACTGTCAAACGCTGTTCAGGGTATTCTTTGATCCTTTCTCACCCAGATACGAGCTCACAAATTCCACTTGTATGCGACTTTTCATATTTAGAATGCCAGAAATTACTTACTCCTCGTCGCTTGCACTTCTGTCAAAGCTTAATGCTATTAGCTTTGTGACTATGTAATGCCAAGAAATGCTGCCCACTTGGAAACTATCACTTGGGGTGTATGTAGATAACGTGGGAGGCAGTACCGCCCCGTCCTTCCCAACCTAAAGTGCCAGCTTCACCACGAATCAGTTGGATGATAGTGTGAGAGATTAATTTACGCCACGTCTGAATACATGTAGCGGGTGCTAGTGTCGAAATTACTAATCAAAACCCAGTTTTTAGCCTTTTGCAGCTTTACTCCGCACGGCCAGGATGTGGTCGCTCTGGCTACTCCAAGTTCTGCCCCAGCTTATCCACATCCCTAGTACCAACGCATGTCAAGACGAACGCCTCACACTTTTAAGTAAGCATGCTGTCAGTCAAGTATGACAGCTTCTAATGAGGACTTAGTCTACCGTCACTAACCACGTCCAATTGAGGGAAAGAAGGACTGGGCAACAGAAAGTGGGAATGGAGCCATGACACAAAGGTGGCATTGAAGTCACGGGGACTGGAGAAGTGCGCATTCCAATATTTCATCAAAAAACATTGCTTCGCTGAGTCGCGAATAGCTATAACTATTTGAATTTACCCAAGCAAAATCTGCCAACTTCATGCCCCTTTGTCCATCGAAGAAGAATGGTGAATGCTTTTGTATAGGATGTATTCTAGTTTCATTGGATAGCTTAAAATAGACGGTTAATCTACACTGGGGGAGCCAGATGGAGTACTGGTGGTGGGAGTGGCCAACTAGCTTTGATTGTCTAATTAATAGTACCCAAAGCACTCAATAAAGCACGAAACCAAATGAAGTTTTAGAAACTACCTTTGTAAGCCCCACCACTCTTAGGACTGAAAACGGAACGTGTGTTAACTTTTGAAAGCAAAAAGCGAATTGCATCCCATAAATACCAAAACCTTAGTTTCCATCTCCGGCATTTAACCAATTTCCTCCCATAACTCATGTGGAAGGGGTTAATAGTGCGTTAGAAATAACTCGTGTGATAAATCACAAATGTGGCGCTTTCAGCCGATTGGTTAATATACAAATGCGCGAAAATTTTGACCAATTAAATGCTTCCGTGGGCTCCTCCGGGAAGATAGCAAAAGAGTGGATTGTGTTAGTCATAGTGTAAAAAGCTTTGGAATGCACGAAAGGCATAAACATAGCAAAGTAATCAAGTCCACCCTGTAGTCGGAAAAGGATATGGGGTTGATCTCAGAACAGCTTCATGCGCTGACGCTTGCTTTTTAATTTGCGATGGATTTGGAGTCACTTAAGGATTAGGTATAACTGTGCTAAGTAAGTGTAAAGAGACTATCAAAAGTTGGAGAATGCAGTGGATTCGACGACTTAATCTTCCTCGGCAAGTTTTGTTCTCAATACACACACACACACACACACACACACACACACACACGCAGAGCAGCTAAAACACACTGTTCATTAAATTCCTTCCACAAAAGCTTTTGATGAAACTTTGGTGTTGTAATACATACTCAGAGCCTTCCAATGCTCTGTAGGGAGGAAAAATAATGCTGGATAATTATCTTATCATTAGCGCACACGAGGACCGAAAAGTAGAAGTGAAGGAACAAGCTGCGGAGACAGAGGAATTCGTATAAGTCTACTTGGGACAAAAAATCGCCTTAAGCAGAAATGCGCCCATTCTAATGGTTTTTAATAATAACATTTGCCAGAGAGCGAAGTCAAATGTGTTCGATGTTATGCTTTTGCACTCGAGTATACCAAATTGCACCCATGATTGCCTCATGTTTTTTTCGTGCTATAAAGGAATGATTTCCGACGGTTTTTTGGCATAATATTTTCTTTAGAGACAAGTTGGAGGGTAATAGCACAGTAGTCCGAATTCAGCGCAAGGAATAAAACTGGTTTGGATAACTGAATTCACGTGGATCGGCGAAGGAGAATGTTCTCTTAACTCTAATATATAGATAACTTTTTGTGCCTTTATATCCCATTGCCTCTCTCTGCAGTTATTGATGGATGCTGGTGAGGGCTTCTGGGAATACAAAGGGCATAGACTCCCAGATACATGAGCATGCAGTGTTTTAGACAAAAACAAATAAGCGCTGCATTATCTGTTAAATAGTTCTAGCTTATTTTGCTCACATACGTCGAGTGTTATTCAGCAATAAAATCCCAAAATTTGACATTCTGACTAACAACAAATTGGATGATTTGATTTCTCATTCGTCTAGTTGAATTTATGCAGATACTTCGTGACCTTTGTATCTTAAAAGAAAGTGGAATTTGTAAACATATTACGAAGGAGACCGGTTGACTCTGTCTGCACACTATCGCGTCCGGTAGTTACAAATCATACAGCATACAAACTAGGAGGGAGGGTTGGCAAGTGGTTTCTTTTGCCACTTTACTCCAGGACTGATTCACGATTTACATGCTGAGTAAAAAGAATGTTTTATTTGTTCGCTTGCATAACATGCAGTCAGATCACAGCACTCTGTTGGCAATGCTCTTCTCGACGCAATCCGCATGTCTACCTCGACATGATTGCTGGCTGAATATGGTAACCAACTAAAAGATGTGGAGCAGATTTCGACTGCAAATCCGAATTTCTTTCAAGTTTACAAAAAAGTATGAAGAGTCTCATGTTCCGCGATGAACGAAACAGGGTGAAGTTTGGGATTTTAATTATATGTGCTCTACATGTACACGAACCTGCGGTACCTCTTGTGGAAAGGTTAAACCAGACTCTATTTCGAGCGAACGTCAAAGTCGAGGTGTAATCAAACAATTGCGATGTAGTAAGATCAGATCACAACGAATGGCAAACGAACCCATAGCACAACGGTAATTCTCTAAACAATATTTCCCATTCCGATGGCGCTTTAAACAGATATGCCACAAAATCCTTCTAACCTTCAGCTAAACTTCCCAGATGATATAGTTTCTCAAGCAAATGCCATTCAAATACCATTGCAAAGAGGTGTCACTTTTGAGACCATCCGATTTGGCACCATTGCTTTCAGTTTAGCACTGCAACCCCTGAAAAACAGTGGAAGTGCTTCATCAGTAATGCAGTTCAAATGGCGTGGTATGAGATCTGAGCTTTGTACCTCAGTAACTCGATATGATAGCTACTTAATTTTTATATGAGAAGCGGCTTCTTTTACCGGTTCAAATTGAATTGCGCCGCAGTTGCTAAGGCCCCAACTAAACACAATATGCCTGTATAGCATGGATGCCAACCCGATAACCCTATTTTCATGCGTGGCCAAGCAACCATTAAACTCATGTATTTTTGTTGTAAACTAAACGTGGCACATGATCATTATACATGAGGTCAGATTAGTGCATTCTAAACTTTGCTTCCATCCAAATAATCTGCTTTGATGTGATTAGAAACAGCCGAGTTTAGGCCAAACTCGCCAATGTTTGCCGCCGCAATGACTGCCATGCCTTGACTTTTTTTACTTTTGTCGCTAAGTCATTAAAATTCACCGATATTTAATAGAGATATGAAAATAATTTCAAGCAATCTAATCACTAAACCTCAATTGCACACAAATTTTACGTAAAAATAAAGGCTTTAACGTTATATTAATAAGTATCCAGGAGTAAAGTTTACCGTTCAAGAGGTATTTTCTTGCCAGTATGTTGTCGTTGTTAGAGATTTGATTCACTAATGTGCTCACTTATAAATGTATAAAGATCACCTCTCCCTTTGGACTAGCCGCAGAACCCAACAAATGCCGTTCAATCAAATTCTTATTGTAAAGAATCTTTATACATTAATGAAAGAAGTTGGATTGTCGCCAAGTATTTGAGCATTTTTGTGAAATTTTGGAGACGCACTGCCATTGGAATTGCTTGCACTCAATTTTGGCTTTTTGATGTTCAATCTCTTCAGTTTACGTTGAATAGGAGAAATCGAGGGATGAATGTTTGGAGCTGCTTGATTCTCTGGAGGCGTTGTTAATAGCTTTTTTCGTTTGGGAGGACGGGAGTAAAAACTCGGTACATTCTCCTTATTTTCCAAGTTCCAATTTATTGGTCGCTTCCGATGCTGTTTTAGGTCATTCGAAAAGGAATATTTGGCATTAAACTCATCAATGGCCTTTTTAAGGGCCTTGCTTAGTTGTCCATCTGCAGCTTGGTTGGTGTCTCGTATCCCGAAGAGACGTTTTCGAGGTTCCGACGACATCAGGAGTTTCATACACACGAAGTTGTGTTTAACAATGAAAAGGTCAGCCCCCATCCAATCGCGTGCCCTCCCTTATGCTAATATCCAACCGCGACTCACCTAAATGAGCCAATAAGAAAGCGCTGCGAATAGCATCGTGTTTACGCTCTGCGTGGTCAAGACGATGTGCATTCACAGCATATTGGTAAATGCCTTGTTAATACGCATTTCGCTTCATAATTGGCCACTATGCAGAGCAGGAGTTTGGGGAGGAACCAATTCGCCGAATCATTCTCCATTGTTCCACGCGAATTCAGTTATCCAAACCAGTTTTATTCCTTGCGCTAAATTCATATAACACCATATCATATCA
>MIEF01007626.1:0-134712 GCA_001870725.1 Taenia solium | reverse complement strand
TCATTGATTACAATGCAACCGGCAATGAAGCTAGAGTTGATGACCATCGGCGCATTAATCTTAGCACCAAATGTCTGTAGCTGTTAGAGTTTAGATAGAGACCCATCTAAAGGTCCCACGGCAAACATCTGGCACTAACACGCGTAGACTGGATTGGAGTCCCATCGAACAGCTGTGTCTTTATCTAACATCACGTTTGTTAGCGATTGTGACTGCAGCGGTCACTGGGCCGTGTCTCTCTGAGGCCAGAGGGGACTAGAGATGAGTCAGTGTAGTGAATTTCGTGCTCTCGTCTCATGACCTCCACTTCAAAATCTGAATATGTGGTCCAAGATTTGATAAGTCTAGGAGGCGGCCACTATCGTTGTCTTCGCAAAGGTATACCTCTCTACTTATTTCAAGTTTACAAAGCACTAGTTAAATGGGTTAGACAATCGTCACTTTAAGTCAGGTACAAAATAAGCCCAGCGTATCAATCATCTCCTGTCAGTAAATAATAATTCGGGAAGTAGGGGGCTAGTCAAGCGTATTAATACTAGCTAAGTTTATGGTTTTCACCGTATTCAGGCAAAGACCCAAGCCCACCTTATTTGTACCGCCACACAAACACTCTTGACACCAGGTGAAACCACCAAATTCGAGCATTAGATTTTAACCAAAACTGATGATTGAGTCTCCCGAGAGTAGTATAACCACTCTACCTGCCCTCGATAAAGACATTTAAGGCTGTAACTTGGTGTAATGAAACTTACGACTGCAATATGGCATCATCAGTATGTTGAAGGTAACCGAACACACACAATGAAGGTGACAAATCTAAAGTAGGTACGTACGTCTGCACATCGCTTCATGCACAGATAGTTCAAATTCTAGATGCCGCCTTAAGAATATAGGTGATTTGCCAAGTTTATCTGCTGGACTTAGTGAATGCGATGGGTAGCTACTCACCGTGAGGCGAATTTGGCCTGAAAAGTCACATAGAACGGGGTTTTGTTGGTGGCACCCCTTACTGGAGAGAGAAAGATGACACCATTTGTGATGAGGCGTGGGCAGACCGCTAGTCAGTATTCCGGAGGTCATGCAGGTGTGCGACATTTTGAATCGCATTTGTTTTACTCCAAGACTCTCCTCAATGGACAGCGTATAGAAGAAGGTCTTGTAGCAATAATCGTAGTCGATCAAATTGTGTTGAGCAAAAAGCGACTTCAGTTAGAATCAAATCAGTTAAACTTGAATTGTGGGGTACGAGTGCAGTCATAAGAGGCCTTACAGGGTGACTATTTTTAGAAATTAAAGCAGCGAATTCCGTCCTAATGCTCATTTGTCGAACGTTAATGCAGCGCTCGCAGTGTGGTAAGGCTTAAGGTAAATTGCTAGGGACTGATAACTCTCTGTACCGTACTAACTCTTCTCGTTAAACCAACGGTCTCAACATAAGCTTAATCAAATTCGCAAAAAAATCTGCAGAAGTCTTATTTATAAATGGCTCGCAACTTATAAGGTGACAGGTGGCAGCACATTTTCATCGGTTTATCTGGCAATAAAAAGCGGGTGTTCATAAACAGTCCCAACAAGAGTGATTTTGCCTTTGCAAAACACTATAAATGTAGCCCCTGGAGAACAACAAATGTCAACATTAGCCATTTCGGAACCGCGATTTTCGCCGTTACATTAGCTTCCACTATTGCCTCTGCCACTACTATCGGTGTGATGGAGCATTGCCCTTTTGGAGCTCAAGGAATATACCTGCTCTAACTTCTGTTACAAAGGGTCTTATCAACTCTACGCTGCAAGGCTATTCGATGTATGGGGTAGATTTTGGCATTTTTAAGCCTAGACACAACTCACTGGCAACATGCACCCACTGTACTTGTGTGACTTTCATGAATGTTTCATATCAAATCACCGTCCCCATTTTACTAGCAAAAAACATATTAGCATAATGATTACCTATTTGTGCAATGGCTTAATTGGTTAAGCGTTGGGAATCACGAATACATACGAACGATTTTCAGACACTCCTGCGGGTTGCTGAAAAGCTTATAGTGAGGGGTATTATTAAAGTCACGCCCATGTGATTGGACTTATAGGAGTGTCTTAATTGTGCTGAGCAAATAACTATCCTATCTTCTTTTAGCCCAACTGGGCATTTTCGAGGACATTGCTTCAAATCACGGGTCCTTCTACAAAGCGTGCGCTGTAGCTTATGGGGATGTGGTTTTCACAGTAAGTGTTAAGAAGAAACAGAGGTTTGCTGAGTATTAGTGACCCACAAAAATTGTCAATAAAATCACATATTGTTTATTCCCAACAGGACATGAGCTGGTACAATATCCAAGCCTATACAGGCACCCCAAAAGCCGCGGCCTAGTTCCAGACACCTCCATTTCTAGCTCCATGTATGCCAATCGTTGTACTTGTGAACATGCGAGTGCTGAAAACTGGTAGCAACAATAAAGCACCAATCAAAGTCTGCAGAAGCATTACCGAAAATTAGCTAAAGGACATAAGATGCTTTTGCAATTTGTGTTAGCAACAGTTGAAGATGTGAGGTCTAACGTGGTCTTGGATACTGGAAAAGACTTTGTCAGATGCGTACCACTGGTCGCGTGCATGAATGCCAGAGCATGGATATGCATCAGTCCTTGTGGCGATCTTCACCTTTTTATGCTTTCAACACTCCCTCCACAGATGTATATTTCATCCCCATAAGCATTACCCTGTCGGTGTTCAGCATTACTCTGCCGAACAAAGTAGTATTTTCAAAGATAAGTGGGGTTAACAGCACAATTTGATAGCAAACCATGCATTGTAACTAAAGTATCTGTACTCATGGCTACCATGACTCGATCGGGCGCCATTTATGACAGACACTTTTACTAATGCGTCAGCCAGTGTTTAGTTTGCGCTTTGTAAGCAAACACTCCTAGATGCAACTGTACAAGATGTCTCCAGCACAAATGAACCAATCACCTGCACAGTTACGCAAAACTAGTAACCCTGCAAGTGTATCCTCACAACCACGCATTGCAGAATCGCATGAGGCATAAATGGCGTATGCATCCACTGCCAAGCGCATTAGTACTTTTTTGCCGTGGGCAACGGTACCAGAAATCATGTCCTCTCTCTGGATGCTGTGGTAGCAGCCTTTGACAAAGGTAAGCCTACGAATGGAGATTTGCCAATTATACCCCGTCTTTCCACGCATAGCGACTGCTTAACCTAGGTTCCTCAGACAACTACAAATGCATCTGAAGAGCTGGTGCAAATGTCACACACCGGCACAGTGTGCCAGCACTGCAAGTGCCAAGCATCGCTGTAGAGAAATTGCCACTGCAAGACTGACTTGCTCTTTTCCAAATCTTTGTGCGGACAGCTCATCCCCTTCTTCTCCATCTACCCTGTTCTGCACCTATTCCACACTAGCTCACTGGTGAAGTATCAGGACGTAAGTTTGTCCTACATATAACTTCTTTCCATCGCAAGGTTTGCCATCTAAGGGATGGTTTAAACAGAAAGCCAGCTGAGCATTTGGCTCTGTTTTCTCTTTCCCACTAAAAGGAATGCTTAGTCCCAAAGTTTTTAATTGCTTCTGAAGTTTAGCACCAAAGTGTGGAGCGGAATGACACATAAGCATCTGGTCTTTCAGTGTTGTTCTACATGGCTCCTTCCCACATGACGTAACTTCCCGCTACGATCAGCTTTACGCAAATACTATGCAATTAGTGAATCTAATCTTGGATTTGCTGAAATCAACTCCCTGGCAACATCTCTACCCCTAGGGAGAGGTCCTTCTTTTCAGCCGAAAATCTCACGTTCACTGACATGTGCTTTATGGTCTGAACACTTTTGACATGCGGAAATATGCAAGTTAATGGTCACCACAGTCAGGCAAGATGCGACCTGCAAGTGCTGATTTTTCATCGGAAGACCAACTACGCTCGGCCTTAAAAGCAGCAACACCACCGACCCCACTTCTCCCCTTTTCGTGCAGCATCTCAGTCACTCCTCCTCCACTTCCTACATCCACTTCACTCACTCCTCCGAGGCACGCCAATGCCAACGCCTACGCCTACGCCTACGCCAACGCCTTTCTTCTCATCACAACCGCATCAACGCATTGCAGCCACGACCTGCGCTCCCACTGCAGTCACCCACGTTGCACCTGGTGGCAACTTGGAGGCAATTGGACGACCACAGTCGGTTCCTTCACCAACCCCTACAACTGTGAGTGATCGGTAATGCCACAATGCCGACTCTTTGATAGCTTCGAGCAATCTAAAGTGGAGCATCGTATTTCTGATGGTCAATCATAAATGCGGCACTCACCTACCGCGCCAACTTCTCCACCCACCCACCCACCCACTTACTCATCTCACTCATCCCACTTCTCCACACCTCACTCCGCATGGGAAGTGTACAGATGGCATGTTGGATTGCAACAGACAGTCATAATGCCAGGCCTCTCCTCACGAGTCCAATCAACTCACTGAACAATGAGCCTTCCATGGTGGTGCACTTTTGTGCAAACTGTCGAGCTTCCACCGTTGAGGACGGCTTCTCGTCTATATCTGGCGACCTAATTGGAACCCTGAGAACGTATCGGAGGAAGTCGTGATTGGGACATTGTACTTATCAAGGGGGGAAGCGTGGATGGCTTTCCAGTGTCTCCGATGATCATTCGTACCGTCCTGGCGTTCAGCGTGCATCAGTCCACCTGAGTTTAACTTTTCACGGTTCCCGTGCTGCCAAATTATAAAGTTGCTATTTGTTACCTTCATCTTAGCAATGCTGTTTAACTCCACCTCGAGCACAAGGTCATGAAATGTGCGCATGCATTGAAGACCTCCAGTTGCCTTGACGGTTGGGAGAATCATAGTAGTCTTAATTATTAATAATCTAGTTGATGCGTTTCTAAAATTCCTCGTCATGAACTTTGCCTTCTGTGTCTCAACAGAGGCCAAAGACAACATGTGCCTCCTTTCAGTGGTGTTTACAAATCCACGCACACACACACACACTCTCACGGACAGATAAAGGACCACGGAGACATGGCCAGTCTGGTTCACAGAAATGTTCACTCCTGCCTCCACTCTACCTTGTTTTTGCCACCAATGAAGTATTAAGAAGACCACTGTTCCTCCTCCTGTTTACCACGAAAATTGTATAATCCAAACAGCTCAGTTGGAAAATGAAAAAAAAATGATTTAATTTGTCCTTTTAAATTATACTGATTATAGACAAGGACAGACTTATACTGCACTTCTGACTAGACTCCAAAGTCCAAGGTTTTCTCAACCCTCCACGGTCAAAGTTCCGCTGTCCGTCTGTTGCACTGCTGGTGCTCTACGCCCACCTCCACCCCCACCGCCCCCCTCCCTCTCGTGTTTCACTAGTAAAGAACTTTTAAATTTGGCATTGAAATGCAAAGGTTTGCCTCGATTTCAGGTATCTCTGAATCCTTGTAAATCAATTCTTCCCTTTTTACGAATTATTTTCTTTAGCAAACACCTCTTCGCGACTGATTTCGAAAATAGAACTAATAAGGATTAGTTATTTAGCCAAGATTGGGGTCTACCGAGCGAGGGGAAAGCTAATTTCGATGGTAGAGGCATGTTATGCAATCGAGATAACAGACAGTTCACCCAGATCCACAGACGAATTTCAAATACCAGATAGGAAGCAACACAAACTGACAGATGAATCACACCTTCTGAAAGGCGAAAGGGGAGGCGGGGTGGAGGAGGCGAGGTGGAGGAGGCGGGGCATTGGGCTGCAGGAGAATGGGACCATGGAGTATTCAAAACATGCATCCAGAAATGCATTTTTCGGACAAGCGATAAATGTCTCTACGACTGTTTCCTCCCTTGCGCGGCGAGTGTCAGACGTCTAAGTTGTCATTGGCGACAAAGGTGATCCGATTTGTGGACAGTCCAGAAATGTGTTCGCTTTTAGGTGTCATTTGAAGGGGAGAGGGTGGTTGCAGTGTGAAGCGTGTACTGGATTGGGTTGTTTTTCCTCCTCGTGTCTGAAGGCAAGAAAAAGTCATTTCCGCTTAGGTTTGTATTTATTGTGAAATCTACTGCGTCTCTCTCAACTTTCCTCCAAGAGCTGTGGCTTCTGTATTACTTATACATTGAACTAGAGAATATCATCTCCACCTTCCATCCAATCATAATTCCAGATTTTCCCAACTGCTTCGATTAATCGTCAAGCCACCCCAGACACCCAAATTTTTTTAGAGACTAGGGAGAGGAACTGAAGAATGTTCATTTGGAAACTTACTTTTGCGCTTAATTTGAAAGATAGTTATAAATGGTGGCTTTTAAGAGACAGGCCGGACCCTGGGTGGGGGGGGCACAAAATAACTGATGAACGAATTGCTAACAAAACGGTGTAGTACGAGGAAGCAAGGGGTCAAGCGATGATGACCACATTTGATGACATGCCGACGGCTCAGTCCTTTGGTACGAATCTCTTTGTTGTCTTCCACTCATATTATTACATGTCTGTTTATTTTGGATTGGTGGAGGTGGTTGATGGTGGCTTCCAGCTTGTCTGCCTTACAGGAGGCTTTTCACATGACTCCATGGCTGTATTAATGCGCCCGGTCCCGCCGTTTCTCAGTCTACCGACCAAAAATGGCTCCAACGATTAGGTGTCGGTGCCCACTCACTCGAAAGTGGGTGGACGGTCACATGTGCCACATTGTGGAGGCCGTCCGGATTGCAATTACCCCAAAATACCTCGTGATTAAGGCAGCAATAACATCTTGAAAGTATTTTGAACCTGATTGTCAAAACAAATGACTTTGCACTTGCGTTACCCTTCTGATTAACGTATGGCTGACAAGTGATGTGAAATGGCTATCGTGTAGCCGAGTTAAGCTAAATTGTATATCGTTGGTTATCCCATAACCAACAACTCACCCACAAGCACATCCAAGGCACGCATCGCCTCAATCTCAAATGGTACCGATTCAACTAATTGGAGCTTGGCTAAAAGGCGGTTGGGGAATTGGAGAATGAGAAATTACGATCCCCATCACTCCCCGAAGTGCAGATTCATGGTTTAGTGTGTTGTTAGGTTAATTTGAGAGCAGGACTTTCCTCTGACCGACCGACTGATTGACTAACACGTCATGGGTGCTCCTCATGATTAAGTAGGAGGAGTTTCCCTAACCCTCCCACGAATTATATTCTATGAAACATTTGAATCGTGGTGGTCAATGTGTGGGTTCCAGTTCACCTTCACCCGCCGTACACACGAATACACACATAAAACGGAGTCATTTAAGGATAAAACGATGCATGCCTAAGATGTTGGTGCTAGTGAGTGGGTGGGTTAGGGATAAACAATGGCATGTTCCTTCGCTTAGCGCTGCAATACAAAAGCCATATCGCATCCCACGTTAATCAGACAGTGAGTTAGTCAGCCGTTCTGGTAGTGGATAGTTCTCTTCCATTGAGGTGCTCCTACAATGTCGTGGTCCTTCATTTATTCATGGAGATTGGGTTATAACCACGACTTGCTCTTTGACGGGTAACATAAGTGTTAAGCCATTTGAAATGAAATGACACTGCTCTTCGCACCTAAATCACACGTTTTTTAAAGCAATAGCAACTCTAATGTCCTCCTTGATAATAATGCATGCAATCGTCCATCTACCTTGGGGTGATTGGCCATTGACACGTCATCGTTGAAGCCATTCAGGGACGGTGGACATAGGTGCGACAGAACGAGAAGCATTCCTGCAGCCGTAGAATCAAGTAAAAGGCAGGTCATAAGGCAGACACTCCGAAGTCCATCATCAACCATTCCCCCAACCCACCAGGTTCAACTGACACTTGCCAGTAGGATGATTCAATGTCACAGGAAAGTAACAGAGAGAAAAAATGTAGGGTACCGCACTGATGGATTGACACGTGCCATTGCTTTGTAAAGCATATAAACAATCGCATGCATTTGGCAGGTGCCGACGAGTTGCACCAAGTCTACGTAGCTAGTTGTGCTGAAAAACCACTTTAAATGTTCCGGCTATCTGATTGGTGGGTTGTCATCGCCCAAGTGAATGGGAGTAGGAGGCGGGAGGGGGGGGAGGAGAGGGGGGAAGATGTCTTTCTAGTGAGCCAACAATACTTCTCTCCCTTACAAGTTCCACCATGAAGTTAAAATCGAAGCCAATGTCTTAAAATGGCGGTCTAATTTTATCTAGTTCGAGAAAATGATTAGCAAAGCGGGTGCTCTAGCTAACACAACTGGACACAATGTTGTGGCCACTGTTGAACCGCTATAAATGGACTCCCGAGCGTCTCTAGCCAACTCAAAAAGTGGAACTGGTGGGACTTGCGACACTTGAGGGAGCAAAAAATACCCAAAAAGTTGGTATGCGCCTTGAACCAGACGGTCTACTCGGATGCTCAGGCGACTTTGAAGTCGGCACACTTTTTAGGCTCCCTTTTGTCCGTATTTTCCACTGCATTTCACCAGGACTCAAGTAAAAAAAATCGAGAAAGAGACAAAAAAAATGGAGTCAGCAAAATTTTGTGTTAATTGGCTTGACAAATAGTGCGACAACTTTAGTAATTTAAGCCTATAGAAAGATATGTGATACTCTGATTCTTTATTTGAGACATTATCTTAATTTTGAGGGCAATTAAGACCTCCAGACCATACCAGTAGTCTCCCAGTCCTTCTTTATGTTGGCTATACCCATTCTGCCTTAGTATAATGAACTTTTCTTTGACATCAGGGTGGAATTGAAGAGCAGGGAATAATCTGCATTTCCCGCTCAAAACACCGACCACTCGAATGTGAGAGGCCCTGCCTTGTGCTGGTAAATCTTCACATCAGAATGCCTTTACCTACTTCATTGTACCAGGCCTGAATGCCTCCATCAAGTTCATGTAGCCATAACGATTGCGAACTTAACGGGAATGGAATGTGGTTGAGAAAGTAGGTTACATATTTGTGACCCTCTCCTATGCGTTCTCTAAATTACGTGCTTTCAGTTTTTTTTAAGACTAAAGACTCTTTACCATTTTCTTACGTCTTTGCAAGAGGTCTAGAACCCCAACACCATCTTGGTATAGCATAACCGGTCCAAGGACAGACGGAGGGGAGATGGAAGAGAGGAGGACACGTGGAGCTGCGATATCTTCCCTTCACTACAGTCAACAGTCATGATTACATAGGGTGTTTATAATTACACTTCTATTTTTAACAATGGAGACTATAATTACCAAAATTTAATGCGATTTTTTTTAAGGCGACTTTGGAGCTCAGAATTTCGCTTATTCTGAGTTATTCATGCTTTTGAGTTCGTTCGATTGCAATGTGATAGGTATTAGGCTTTTGTAGATTTCATTGATCCAAATCCCCAGCAATATTGGCATTGCTGGTCTCCAAAAAAAAAAAATGGAGGCGTTTATCAACGAAGGCCTTAAATTTTTAGGGAAGAACCAACAAATGGCACCATTTTGGGTACGCAATCACATCTGCCAGGGAAGCAAAATGACTACAGTGATTAATTTGTGGAGAGGGGGGGGGGGAAACTGGTGTGCAAGGACAACAATTTGACATACACCCTGGTAGTCGTGATGCCACTACTCTGTCAACTAATTAGTTCAAGCTTGGTCACACATACGACGACAAGGCGTGAAGTCCTGCACGAATGATCATCGGAGACACTGGAAAGCCATCCACGCTTCCCCCCTTGATAAGTACAATGTCCCAATCACGACTTCCTCCGATACGTTCTCAGGGTTCCAATTAGGTCGCCAGATATAGACGAGAAGCCGTCCTCAACGGTGGAAGCTCGACAGTTTGCACAAAAGTGCACCACCATGGAAGGCTCATTGTTCAGTGAGTTGATTGGACTCGTGAGGAGAGGCCTGGCATTATGACTGTCTGTTGCAATCCAACATGCCATCTGTACACTTCCCATGCGGAGTGAGGTGTGGAGAAGTGGGATGAGTGAGATGAGTAAGTGGGTGGGTGGGTGGAGAAGTTGGCGCGGTAGGTGAGTGCCGCATTTATGATTGACCATCAGAAATACGATGCTCCACTTTAGATTGCTCGAAGCTATCAAAGAGTCGGCATTGTGGCATTACCGATCACTCACAGTTGTAGGGGTTGGTGAAGGAACCGACTGTGGTCGTCCAATTGCCTCCAAGTTGCCACCAGGTGCAACGTGGGTGACTGCAGTGGGAGCGCAGGTCGTGGCTGCAATGCGTTGATGCGGTTGTGATGAGAAGAAAGGCGTTGGCGTAGGCGTAGGCGTAGGCGTTGGCATTGGCGTGCCTCGGAGGAGTGAGTGAAGTGGATGTAGGAAGTGGAGGAGGAGTGACTGAGATGCTGCACGAAAAGGGGAGAAGTGGGGAGTGGGTGGTGGGAAGTGAGGCACACAGTGGTGAGTGGAGGGTAGTGGAGACGAAGAATCGGAGTGGAGGGAGCATCAAGTTGATGTGGAAACAGTGGTGTGGGCGTGAACTCGAATAAAAAGTGCCACAGCATTCAGACAGTCGTGCCACCACCACCACCACCACCACCACCACCACCTCCATTTCAGGCGCCAGCTCCAGGCATAGCGCCACTGCGCCCACTTTCATTTTTTGGAGGGAGGAGCTGCTGTTTGGTTGCAAATGAAACAATGCAGAGGCGGACATTGACGGTTGGACAAGGCGGAGGTAAGAGAAGGATGTGCTAGCTGAGCCAATGAGCGAAGACGGGATGCAGCTTGAACTTTCAAACTCAAGTTACCCTCACCTCCAATCGACCTAGATTGACACTGTAATTTTGTAACTCACTTCAAATCTGAAGCATATCAATGCGTATTCGTTTGACAAGCCACTCAACTTTTTTGATACCCAAGTTTGTAGTTTTGTTTTTATGATATGTGACAGCAAGTCTAACGATGTGTTGTGAACAACTTAGTCAAAGGCGCCCCTTTTGTGCAAGTCTGAAGTACTGCCGTAATGACATCAATTTTGCCCCACTTAGATCGGCTTCTTTAGCGGGCAACTTTGTTTCCTCGCCTTCTTTGAAATATGCGGGTAATAAAATAAGACATTCCAGTCTGTAAATCTTGCATTGTCCCCTTTGTTAAGCTTTCCACAGCTAAATAATTATTAGCTTATCAGACGCAAATGAACTGCTTTATTAATAAAACTATTTATTTAACGACTTGAAAAATCATTTCAACAAATTAAATGGCCAGGCTAGGTTAGCCTTTTGAGAAGGGATTAAATTCCCAATGCTTATTTCCAACTACGTCTGTTGGTGAGAAGTGTCAAAAACTGTGGGTTCTTAAGAAATGTTTGGCAACAACCCTCGCTCCACTTGGGCAAATTCGAACTCCGTTGCTTCCAATGTCAATCATAATTACATCATGTAAACAAGGTGCTTCAAAGTTTGTTTTATGGCTTCAAGGGCATAAAAATCATCACTTTTCCATTTTCTAATTTCTACCAGCCCAAAGATTCAAATAAAAATTTTGATTGTCCAAAATTTGACTAAAAACAAAGGTTATCTACTTCTAGACAAAATTTACAAATAATCTCCTCTTTTCAACTCATTACTTTGCATAGAAGCTAAAATCACTAAAGCGTTCGTTCATAAAGGTGCCCTACAAATGGAATAAAAGGGGAGATGGCAATAAATGGAAATAGGTAAACTCAGTGCCTATTTTATTGCACATAGGCTGCCAACGTACATACATACATGACAGGAGAGAATGCGCAATTCAAAGTCGGACGCGTCTGAGTGAAAGCTAAAGCAAGAATTCCACGGTTTCAAATAGACGCACAACAAAAAGTTCATCAGACACTTGGGCAGTTACAAAAAAAGAGACGACAAGGATGAAGAAAGGAGGAGGAATGAAGGCGAAGACGTGTTAATGCAAAGGAAAGAAAGTTGGAGTAAAAAAGCCAGGCAGACAGACAGGCAGGCAGATAGGACAGTTGCTCTCTATCACTGCTTCTGCCTCTGTTAGTACCTGCATAAAAGAGGAGAGGGTGTGAGAGTGAGGGCGAGAGAAATTCCTTTCAGGCTTTACAGGTGACCATTTGTTTGTAGACCAATAATTCACACTCGCCTCATTTCTGCGTGTCTCCCTCTAGGGTACGCAATCCCATCGCCTTTTGGAACGGGACCTGGTGTGCATAGCACATTCACTACTTCCATTGACACCCCGACCCTAGTGCTGTGGTATGCGGGGCTTAACAAGTCAATAAACAGACTCCTTTTTTTGAAGGAAAAGAAAGGACTATACATGCACGTGTGTGTGTGTGTGCGCGCAAATAGAGCTCATGAATTCCTTTCTGCCTTCTGGAATGCGTGTTTATGGTATTTGTGTGTTTAAGAAAACGGTTTTATCACTGAGTAATGAGGGAAGCATTTTCGGACACTAAACCAGACACATAGTTGAGTAATTTCCTTCGATGTCTGGAATGGGTCAGGATGACAGGGGGGCGGAAAGGCGCGTGTCAGACAGCGGTGTCCATTATGAGGCGTCCCATTTCGGTAGGCATGACTCCTCCCCCCTCCCCCCACCTTCTGCCCTTCGACACCATTTTTGAACATCAAGATTTGTAGACTCCCAAAAGAAATTTGCCTTTTTCTATAAAGTTGAAAGCACAAGGTACTGTCTGTCCGTTTCTTCTACCTATCAGACGCGATACACCCTGAAAAACACTCATTTTTCTCTTGTCTCCGTAAGTAAGTGAATAGGAGTTGGTCCGCATACTTCACATTCAGACAGTGTAAATTAGTTTTATTCGTCGCTTCCTTTTTTTCCCACTGTCTGGTCGAAAACTAAATATGAAAACTGAAAACCAGGCCTCATTTAATTGTCACGTATTATATTTTTCCCCAATAAACTATTAATGGAGTGGAGAAATGGAGGTCAAGTTCTTCACTGCGATCTAAAACAATCCCAACGAAAACTGATTTGTATGAGTGATAATCCTGCATAGGGAGTTCAAATAACTGCTTAAAAATCACTACATTAAAACAACTTCTTGCTGTAGGACACTTAAAGCATTTCTCGTTTACTTTTTCCTGCCTTTAGAGACAATGAATCTGTCAGCTGTCTACTTTAGCACCAGATTTGACATGCGGGGGCAAAAATGACAGGCAGACTAACTCGAAGAAGATCGAAACATCATTCTGTATTGTGAGTGCTTAAGGCACAAATTTGTTGTCGTCGAGGTGGTGGTAAAAGCATTACCCTCGTGGCTTTTGAAAATACCCCTAACTGGGTATCCTGAAATATTTCGGTGAAGAGTGAAGGACGGGGAATTGGCGAGACTGTGGTAACGTCAAGACAGTTGAAGTACCTTCATGTTGCGGTAAAGATGTGGTCATTGTATTTATTAGGGGGGTAGTCTGTGCTCACCTCCCACCTCCTGTTGTTTGACCTCTGAGCACTGAGTAGTGAAGAGCATAGGTCATTAGGTAAGCAATCAATTGGCTCCCCTACGGTCATACAGCCTGTCAAACATGCTCCTGAATGCAACGATGTCTTAAGTAAGTTACCCATGCTTTAAGGCGTAAATTGGAGGCAACTATAATGCAACTCCCCTTCCCCCACGCCGTTTCCCACCACCAAGATGAATGGCGGAAGAATGCAAAAGTAAGTTCAACCTTCACTTGCTTTCTTGCCCTTAGATCTTAGTCGGTTTGTCTGCCTGTCTGTGTGCATTTGTCGAGATCGCTTCGGTTTCACGGTCCTGTCTTATGTGAACCTGTACTCGTTTCGGGTCGGACTGTGTGTGTGTGTGTGCATGCGGGCATGCGTGTGCGTGCGTGTGTGCATGCATGCTTGCGTGCGTGCTAGCGCACTGGGTCTGCCCTATTGCCGTGTGCCGTGTCCACAATTGGCTGCCAGCGGTCTCTTATAAAAGGACCACATTCTCCTGTCACCAACACCTCTGCCTTGCTCTCTCAAACACAAGATACAATGGTACTCCTTATCCTTGTGTTTCAAGCTCTTCTCGCCTTTACTGTCTCCGAGGGTACGTTTCACCGCCATCCAGGCCTTGTCTAGGCAGTCCTCCAGGTAGATCACTAATGTCTGCATCCTTCCTTATAGCTGGAAGTTGCTTCCGAATTCGCCTCCCCAATGGCCGTTGCCATGAGTTGCTCCAGCGTAACTACATAACGCGCTCCGAGTGCTGCCGTTTGGGTGGGTTCTACGTGAGCGGACATCTCACAGAGCCGCAATTTGTGAGGGACCTCCTCTTGCGGCGCATTGGCATTGCTAACTGCCATTACTCCTGCCAAAGTGGTGAGTACATGTCTCATTCCTCTCTTTCCACCCTACCATCCCCATCCTCTTCAGTCTTTTTCGCATGGGCATGGCAGGTGCTTCAGATCGGCCTCGCAAAATCCACACACGAGTCGGTGTTTCTGGGTTAATATTCAGGCACCAAATTTATTTCTTTTAGCAAAGGAATTGGACTAATCTGTTTTGCTGAAAAGTAGTAGTGTGAATGGACACTTTGAAGGGTTCAGGAAACAATGCCATCACGCCTCCACACTCCCTACCATGTCAGTGCTTGAAGTTTTTTCTTGTCGCATGCATAACCAAATAAAAGTTGATCATTTTAAGACACTTGTGAAGACAAAAATACTGTTGGTGATCAGCAAACTGGCAGTGTGTTACTTTTAAATAGGAGAGGTGGAGAGAAAACGAATTATACTACTAGCAAAATGTTGACGAGATTTAAGTAGATCCACCTTCCTCCCATGGGAAAAATTGCCCTTCCACAGTCCTAGTTGAGTGATAGGCATAAAGCACCCTGGAGTCCTGCTGTCCCCCGACTGGGAAGGGAGGTATTTTTGCCTCCTTCTTTCAGTCAAATTCGCATATCGCTTGCCTATCGTCCAGACAGAAGGGCTGTGGAACTAGATTGACGAAGTAGCCTTTAACTGTCTCTGTTTACAGGTACTCATGTCGTGCTACGACGTATAAGTGATTGGGATTGAATATCAATAGCAAATGATAGTCATAATTGACGATGCAGACATCGGTAAGGATGTACAATAACCTCCCAGTGTGCACCTAGTCATTGAAACAACATTGAAAACTGACAGATGTCAATGTTCAACAAGATTTCGGGGCATCTGAGAGTGTTGTCCGTTTACAGTTTGTGTTTGCTGACCTCTCCACAGATTACACCATCCTTGTGTTTTAAGGTTGTCCTCTCTGTGAACATAAACACCAGATGCGGAACTACTTGATTAGGTGCCACTGAAATTCCTCACCCAAGGCGTGAAGTTTCGACACGTCTAAATTGTGGGCAGTCGTCAAAAATAACCTCACCAAGAGAGCGAGATGGAGGCAGGAGCAAAAACATTCTATGGTGGAAGGAAAGACGAGTCCATAAAAAGACAGGCGAGGGAGAGGTGGTAGATAAGATACAGGCTCTGACACCCAAGAGACATAACCTGTCTTGATTAGGCTCTCCCCTCAAAACAGATTAACATTCCAGCACTCACTTTTGTGGAAAGAAGCCTTACACTGATAGCTTCACCGTCAGGACTGGCAGCTACCAGCTGCGTGGTGAAAGAAAAAAAATTTGTAGGCGTACGGTCATTTATTATTTTTTCCTCCTTGACTGCAATCGTAAGAATGTACACATTCCTTTCGGGCCTGTGACAGTCCATCATCTCACTTGACCACAGAGTGAAGCAGCAACAGTGGCTTTTGTTGTTTTTGTTTTTGTTTTTACGCTACCCAAAACGTCTTTCTTTTTGTCTTCCATCCTTCCACCTTTTGGAGGGTATCATGATCAGTCTACAAATGGAGGTAGATTTGGAAGGCACCTGAAAGCATGAAAGTTTGTTTAATTGTTTGTTATTTATGCATACAAAGAGAATTGCATGCGCCACGACTGTTGCATGGCTATTTTTCCTCGTTTTAGCACTAGACTACTTTTTAGGCTTCCACAATGAGAGTTGCGCTCGAGTCAACTGTCCGGACGGTTTTAGATGCGAAGTGCAAAACAATGAGGCGGTCTGTGCCTGCTCCTCCATTTGCATTGTGGAGGACTTTGAATCTGGACCGGTGTGTACCACAGATTTTCGACAATTTCGAAATCGTTGCTCCTTCTTGAAGGAGCGCTGTCGCAATCTGGACACCCTCCTTGTTGAAATGCAATGTCCTCCCGCTGAGCATGTCTGCCCTTACAGGCAAAATATCAGTCATCTTGAAGATCGTGACTATGAGTATCCAGTGGTAGGTCGTCAATTTCAGGTGTCTGATTTAGTTAACCCCCCTTAACCCGCACAATTAATCTGTCCCTCTTTTTTCAGAGAATTTGCCCGTCAAACAAAGTCTGTATTGTCCGACAGTACAGTGGAAAAGCGAGTTGCGAAGATCCCAACTGGCTGGGTAGAAAGCACATTGAATCCGCCTTCGATAGGGTAGCTGTCAGCAACCTGGACTCCTGTGCTAACAGTCCATACGGCAGTCCTATCTGCGGCACAGACAACAACACCTACAACAACCAATGTCACCTTCGAAAAGCAAGTATTCAAAGAGGCCTTGAAATTAGAATCGCCTACTTGGGACCGTGTAGAGGTGAGGAAAAGAAAAACTGACTTATTTATTTCTTGGTGAAACTTGAATATCCCAACAGGCACCTATTTGGATGCTAGGTGTGTTTTGATGTGTTGATATGTGGTTTTTCTGCCTCTAGTCTGTTCCTAATGTAGGACGTTTATCACTGTCTGCAGCTATCATTTATGGCAGTAAACAAAAACAAACGCATATTTCTACTGGTGTTGCCTCATTCGTAGCAATAGGAAGTACAAAGTCACTGTAGCCCTTTCACACCTCGGCCTGATTGAAGAGGCCTTACTTTTGCCACCCCTCCCCCCTTTTGACTAGAAAATGCGACGTGTGACCAGGTTAGATGTCAAAGTGCTTACATGACATGCGTGCCACATGTCAGCACCGGTCAGCCAGTGTGTTTGGACTGCACGGATCTGCCACCCAACTGCAATCCTCGAGTGTTTGTTAGGGCAAATCCTGCGGAAGTTGCGGAGATGACTCTCTTTGAAATGGCCAAAGAAGCAAAACAAAATTTTGGTGATCCACGGTGGCACGGCGATGTCTTCACAAATGGCTGGCCTCGGGTTTGTGGAAGTGGAAGAAAGTCATTCCCTAATGCCTGCTTCCTACACGTCTACAATTGTATCGCCAAACGCTTTGTCGACTTTGTCGCAACTGGATTTTGCCCTGGTTAGTAGATACCAAATGACTGTCCACATACATCAAAAAGGACATTGCCATGATTAAATGATTGCTCTTTTTATTTCCTCTAGCCGAGTAATCTCTGAACGCTACCATCGACGTCCTTGAGAGAAATCAAAAAGATGGTTCATTCTGAAAAAAGAGAGGACAAGCAAAGTTAAAGTCATCACCACTATCATAACTTCCACTGTCGCCGCACTGACCCTTGCGTCACCTCACTGTTGTCTTTCCTGTGCCCTCATGCATGCTACTCATGACCTGTGAGTAGCATCAAACCAGCGATTGCATACACAATTAATAAGTATGTATCGTCATTATGCCTGACTTCTACCCCTCCCTGCTCCCTGTTCTTCACTCCCCACGCCTGTGGTGACCCGATGAACTGTTTTATTACTTTGGTAGCCACAAACATTCCTGTCATTCATAGTGTCGAAAGTGAAGTACCGTCCAATGTCTCAGGCTCATCCTATCACATAAAAACAAATCAGTCACAAGGACGCAACTGAACCTCTTCCACTCCCCTGTATATCCTGGCAGTTTCCCCTCCCCCTCTCATTTTAACCTCGCCTGTGTGAGTACAACGTCAACATTCGTCTGGTGAACTTGAAAACCCTCTGACCCCTTCATTAATTCATTCACGAACACACACATGCACACACACACACACACACACACATTTATGCCCATCTCATGTATGTATTCTTTTTTTTTGAAATGGACATTATTGACAATATTATTTTTTTGATATATGAAATGCGCATTTTATCCTCCATAGCGGGTGGGTCAAAGGAAGTCTGCTTCAATGATTGTGTGGGCGTGGAATGCAGCCAGAAAAGATGGATGAATGGATTAGTGGATCTGTATACATGTGTACGTGTGAATTAATGGTCGGAACATGGGATGGATAGTTGAATGGACAGAAAGATGGGCTTAGGATGCAGAGATGCAGAATAAATGGATGGATGGGCGAATAGCTGGATTTGGATGGATGCTGGAAGAATACAGGATGAATGTAGGATGGATGGAGGGAAGAATGGATGTGTTTTTAACGACACCAATCCTCATACGAATTAAAAACTGTTGCAAGACTAAAGCAATACTCGCCCATCTGTTTCGGTCAGAGCCTAAAAGCCTCCGAACATCAAAGACGTTTCCACCGACGGTACTTCAGTTTCAAACCCCCATTCGTTAGAGCATTTGTTCTTCGGTGGCGTCTTACCTTGTCAGTTCATTTCCTCTTCCCTGCTCTCTAGTCAGAAAAGTGGGTTTCATTTTAGCTACCAGGCACCTGAAGCAATTGCCATTTCTTTATGTAAGTTACCTACCTTCTGGACGCCTTTATAATGGACTTTTCGAAGCATCGTTCTAGTCTGGCGTCGACCCAATTTCTAGTCACCTCCTTGTCAGTACATTCGATCGCCGCGGACCTTACGATTTTCAACAATCTACCGAGTCAGTTCTTGTCTGAGATCAAGCGCTTTCTTTAGGCTCCACTTCGCCCTCATGTCATGCCCAAAAGTATTGCGCGAAAATGTGGCTCCTGAAAACTTATAACCGAAACCCATAAAGCATTGAAGAGTGGAAAGTGCCGAGCGTTGTGTAGACGAGCTCCTACTTCTACAGAGGGAATGAATTTCGAAAAAAAATAAAGGAAAAAGTAGCACTACCCGAAATACATGTGGAGGAGAGTTCAATAAGTGGAGCTACCGGATGGTTTTTATGTGAAAGGAAAAAAGGTACCACAAGACAGACAACGATGGCGACACCGATGACCTGACGTTAGATGATCGCGGTGTCGATGACATTTTGCCTCACACGCACACATACACACATGTACGTGGATGTATTTTTGTTCCTTCTGTCACCTCCTCATGCTAGTGATTCATTTTGGGGTCTGAATTTGGTTTCATGCCTCCCCTCTCACCCTCCTTCGCCTTGAAGTGGATCTGTCGAATTTGGGTCAACTTTAAGACCTTCAAAATGATTTCTTTACCTTTCCACCAATCACTTGGAAGGTCTACGATTTTGTAGTCTTGGCACAAAGCTCAGTCTCACCATTTTAAAGTGTCTGTGTCTCGATACAGGTTGTGTGCTAATTTTTGCCTTCATTGTGTTCCGATTTTGGCCATTCAAAGCACCACTTGGCATCAATTTTAGTGACTGTGTTGAATCAAAGTCTACACCAAGATGACAACTATCGATTGGGTTGAGGTTTTTTTAAAAACAAAAAAAAAATATCCCAACATTTTACTTGTTTTCAGAGTTTAAAATCTTCCAAGTAGCCAGTAGAAAAAAATGCTTTCCCATCCTTGCCTTTCAGGCCTCCAATTTGGGCAGTTGAGAAGGTAGCCTTCAATGAATTGAATCAAGAACTTCGACAGACCTAGCCTAGTCTTCCAACTTATCCTTGGAGCACTTTCTGCGGCAGGAAGTGGATAAAATCTGTATCAGTGGATTGCCTCCTCCTTCAAGGCATAGATATGACTAACGACTTTAGAGAGGGAAGAAAGGACTTGCATAAAATTGGTCACTGCTGGAAAGCGTCAACAGGCATTGCAGGTGGTGCCGGTTTTAAGTCGACAAAGAGGGAAGAACAGAAAACGTCAGAACCCCCATTCACCTGACTGCACAGTTCCATTGAAACCATCAAGGTAAAAGTCCACATCCGAAGGTCTTTTTCTCTCTTTCTCTATATCTCCGGGATCTTCACGGTCACCGCAACTCGAGGCCATTTCTAGATCAGTGCCAGGTGCGCCCGCAATTCTTCTGAGGTATTTGGACTAACCCCAGACCCGCCGCTATTCATCTTTTACTGCCCACCCCTCTCCCTTCCTCTATCTCTCCCCCCCCCCCCTCCTCCACCTACGGTGGCAGTGGGTCCACACTCACACCCATACACATACACACGTCGTTAAAAGGAAATATAACATGGGCAAACGTGTCTAGCCGTTTTTGTGCCACTGCGATAGACGGTAGGCAAGGGGGAGAGGGGAGGTGGCTGGGTGGAGGGACAGGGTAGGAATGCCCTTGATTTACAGGTACGTAGGTAGTTGGGTACACGCCCATCTAATCGGTAACTCTGACCCAAAAGTGCCGAGAAAGCAGTCTAATTCAACCTCAACGACTCTTCCCAATCAAACTGGGGAGAGGAACAAAGACAATGATGAAGTGAGAATGGCGAACATCGAGGGGAGGGGCGGTACTTGTGGTTCCAGACCTTCCGCTTCTTCTCTGATCCTTCAAATGTTGGGGTGTTGGATGCAAGGCAGAGGTTCGAGTGGGATCAGATGCTCTTTTGGTGCAACACACCACAGATTCAGACGTCTGAGCCAGATGTTCTTCCAATGTCAAAGAGATGCATCTCTGGATGGAGCATTGTGGACATTCAACGAAAATGACGCCATCAATATGTGCTAACCGCAGTCTACAGTCGTGCTTCTCTCTCGACCATCGACTTGTGATAGTTGGTTGCTCTTGATGGATCCGAAGTATTGGTGGACATCCACTGCCTATCCACTATTCACTGTGGTTCTATGTCCTACAACAAGAGTAAAGGAATAGTCAAGAAAGGATATGACTCCAGGTCGTCTATACCCATTCCTCTGTAACACTTTGAGCCACTAGAGTAGCCCCCGAGTCCATCTGACGACATTGTAGAGCCTTATAGAGGATGTAGTGACCGAAATTGGAAAGATAAGGAACAGATAATGATGACGACTGAAATGAAAGTCGACTAAGCTAAAGCAGGTGGACAGACAGGAGGCTCGACTTGAGTGTCCTCGTAGTCGCGCAGCACAGTTTCGCCTCCATCGTCTAGCCGTCGTCCATCACAGTCGGATGAATCATGCAGTCTCTCGCTTGCTCGCTCTCCCTCCCTCCGCCCAGACACGCCACGGTGTGAGAGCATACGTGTCTGTGTGCAAGCCCACACAGGGCTAGCCGTGTGTATGTGTCTCCCTAGTGGGTCATTGCCTCACCTGTTTGGCCTGGTTCCACCTTGGACAAAAAGCACATATCTACAGTACATTCATACTTATCCCCATAGGCGTGTACTGCACTCAGACAGTGAATGGACCAGTGTTTATTGCTCCGCCTCTTTTGTTCCACCGCGAAATTGACCTTGTTTAAATCCACCCAACTCCATTGTGTGCCAAATTTGAGAAAGCGTCTGAAACGCCACACGTCCGCCTACCGATTGGACAGTTTGGAGGATGTTAAAGTAACACCCCACAGAGAGAGAGAGAGTAAGGGTGATGTTAATCAACACTCTCCTTGAATACTTCCCCCCAATGAAAGTCCAACTTTTGCTGCTGCCGACTGGACGGCTTCATCCTGGTCTTCTTCTACCTCCCCCCTTCTCGTCTGTGAATAGAATGAGAAGGTCCACAGAACTACGGTCACTAAGAGTGTTGAAAGAACTATACAAGTGGAAAAACATCTGACAGTATTGCGTTAGCCAATGCTCCAATATGGAAGAGACCTGAAAGTCCACTTAATGAAAGCAATTTGTAAACTTTCGTTTGAGTGAACTGGAACATGGTTCTGACTCTGAGATGGCACAATTGATTGACTTGTTGGAGCACCCGACACCCAACACAGCCAGAAGACCGTTTTCGAACCTTCCGATCAGGAGGCGATAGAGACGGATTTGGACTCTTCTTCTTAAAGAGTTAAACATCTTGACTAAGTTGCACTGTGACAGGACAAGTTTGGGTGCTCAAAATGGAGAAATGCTCGGTAGTACGGACACTGTTGAAAGGCAACGCCGCAACCTCCTTTAACAGGCCGCTCTCTCCCCTCCTAGGGCTCAAATGTGCTCCCTATTCCCCCTCAAGGCCATCACCTCATCCGTTGTGCTTTCCCTCACTTACCCCATCGCTGTCTGAGAAAAGAATCACCAACTTTTCCACAGGGGCTGCTTGTAGACGCTTTGCTATTTGATCATAGAACCATGACGGTGAAGCCACATTGCATAACCAGCAACCATCTGTGGCGACCGAACACCAGGAAGTCGTAGTGGGTTCGTCTGCCTGCCAATCTGTAGACACGCATCCGATACCTCAGGCCATCATTAGTCAGGCTAAGAGCAGATCCAACACGCAATTTGCTCATCTCCCTGAATGCAATGAAGAAGGGTTTACTCCACACCCTGTGGCAGTGACAGCAGTCATCTGGACGTAACATTGGAGACCCCACCCCTGGACGACTCAACGAAAAGGCGTCAAACACATGGGCTCACGATGTTCCAGAAAAAAAACTATCATAACCTCTCCTGACTTGAAGCGACCATAGACAGTTTTACAGCCACCTTTGCCCCTGGGTTACAGGTTCTACTAGCAAATCATAAGTGCAACCGACTTGTCAGATGGAAGAAGTCGCATCAGAGGGTTGGAAATGTCCGGTACCCCTTCATCTCGTGTTCATCTTTGCCCAACAAAATAGGTAAAAACCAAAAGCACAGCGGGTGGATGGGTCATATTTGACGAGATACTGTGAGACAATAGTTTTCCCAGCATTTTCCCTCTCAAGATACTTGTGGAACTAGAACAGTGAATGCCGTAATTAATCATGGCAATACAGACATGACCGAACGAAAATGCTACTGAAGAAGAGAGAGTAAACAAAACGGTAATGAGAAAAGGTGACAAAGATCCGAAGGCCGGAAAAGCGACCTCAACAATCGGGTGAACAGAATAACCGACTGGATTAATGTAGCTTTTAAAACAAAACAAAAACTGGAGAAAAAAATGCAAACTGAGGGCAAGGCGGTGTGTACACCACACCTTAAAGTACAAATCCGTTCACGAGCAAGCACGGTAAGGACACGACTTTCCTCCGCATAAAATTACTGAACAAATACGCCTGGCTGCCTCTCAATGCACCTTTGAGCTGTGTCACATCCCAAAATGCCTTATCTTCAGCAATCAAACAAGTCACAGTTACCAATTACATTTTTAGACCATCGCATATACTCACACAATAAGCACAAGCTCCTGGGAATGGAGGGATGCGTGTGTAGCAGTAAGCGGGTTGCTTGGAGACAACCAATTATACATATCTTAGTTGAATGTTGCAATGAAAAAGGCATTTCCTGTCACAGGTCAATCGACCAATGGGCAAGCAATTGGGAGGAGAGAATCGATGCCCCTTGAGGGGCAGGATTAAAGTTAGGACTTTGAGTTTGCAAAAGAAATGTACGCGGCGACGCCCATAAGGACATTGCAATGAGGCAGAACCACCCCAGAACATCATAGGTACCCATTAAAGATGAACTTCTCATAATTCCAAACTTCCGCAAAAATATTTGCACCAACTGTTGTCATGGCAAGGGACGCCTTTTGTGGCAATTCTTCGCTATGGCTGCTGTGGCCACTGGACCATAACGGATTACATTGGACTGGACCGATTGGGAACATTTGGACTGGCCGCAAGTGACAGAACAGGCATGGGACCTACTACTGCGAATAGGACCGTAGTAACAGCACTTGCCCTCATTTCTGTAGAATCAGACGCCTTGCACAGTCAGTTGATAGAAGCTTCCCTCGCACACGTCCCACTAAAAACACTCACAGGTGAAAGTGACTACCTAGCTTAGCAACCTAAAAATTGACAACGTAAAAAGAGAAGCATGGGAAAGTAATCGTAAACTGTTATTACTTCTCCAAAATTGACAACTAGTGAAATATAAACATCAAAGAGGAGGACCGTGACTATGAAGTAGGAAGTAAGGAGGACTATGAGGGGAAGGAAGGGGAGTTAGTCAATGTTTTGCAGCGATTTGAGATGACGTTCAATTGCGGCCTGAAACAAGAAGGACGACAGAATTAAGCATTTGGCAAAAACCGACGAATCAATCCGCCCGCGCGTGCATGGATACAAAAAGGAAGCGTGAGGAGGCATTAGGCCACCGAGGAGACAACACCAATTGGAAGCACAAAGCGGATGTACGTCTTCGGAATTCATGCCACCAGCAAAGGAAAAAATGCGAAAAGCAATTAAACGTGCGGTTAAAAAGAGATGAGAGGAGGAAAATCACATTTAAAAGCGAGAGCGGGGCTATTCAATCTCATCTAATTGCTCTAGGCTTTTGCGCAGAGCCTCCTAAAGACAGACGTAAAAAGAATGATTAATGAACGTAATTAAAGTGCACCATTGTCTCATTCCAAGGACATAAAGCAATACCCTCATCGTCGTTAAATTACAAAAATTCAAGAATAACAATGTAAACTTTAGGCGAAACAAATCTTGTTCCCATCAAACAAGGTCCTTCCAACGCATCATTTTTGTACATTACCTAAATTTCGGTTTTTTTCCAAGTTGAATTATTCAAGACTAACATTTTGCACGTTGGATGTCCCGGTTCTCACTCGAATATGGAGATACACAAGCATAACATGCTATTTGTTTGTATTTGACCGATAAATGATTGAGCGCAATAAAAGAAATTGGGCAATACAAATTCAAATGAAACCTATCTTTCGTGTGTTGCGGTAGGCTAGCTCTTTTCAAGACCACGATAGCCAATTTGTTAGCAAACATCGATTCATCAACACAAAGCATTACCTTGTGACGCTCAATTTGCTCCTCATGAAATTTGACTTCATCAACGAGATGTTTCTTCAAATCCTTGAGTTGCTCCAAATTCTGATCAAAGGGGAGAAAAAGACAAATCAAACACTAGTTCGGGGAACAAAAACAAAAGCATTCTACCATTTTGCTACCAGTATTATCCTCTTTCGGTTGCCTTACCTTGCGGTGGAAATACTCTTCTTCTAATGCAGCCTCTCGTTTGCCAAACGAACCCCCTGCATCACGCACAACACCGCCTTTGCCACCACCCTAGGGAAATCGTACGCATCACCAAATAGAACAGGTAACTTCACTACTTCAAAATGTTAAGGTAAATGAACCATTTCAGAAAGAGGATTACAGCAGCTTTAGGAAAATATCCATAGCTTTCTAGGGCAGCAAAGTTCACTTCACCCAAAATGCATTAAAATTCCTACAAAAAACTATCCACAACTCAAAAATAAAGACCATCTGTGAGGTAATGATGACTCAGCAATCAATTGCCAAGAGAGCGTCAACAACGTGATTTATTTCGTCGGACCACTTGTTTCCTCCAAGCTAAGAGATTACAAGAAAAGGATAGTGGTGAAAGTATACCTTTGCTACACCACGACCGAGTTCGTCACCTGGGTACATCCGATAGCAGCTGAAGTAACAATACAACCAAGGAATTTGAAAGAACCAACAAATTCTGTTAAACTGAGTCAAAATGAGCTATTCTAGCTCATTCAGCGACTTAATGCGACAAACAATGAAGGACTACACATCATTACAATAGGTTCGATTGCATATAAGCCATAGAAACATTGCTAGAAGCAAGTAGACGGAAGTCATATCTAAACCTCACCCAATAACAACGGGTTTCAGTATATCGATGCTTGTTGGACCTGCTCTTCGTAAGAATGCGGGAATAAACGCAAAACCAGAGGTCAGCATAGTACGCGGTGGAGACACACAAAAATGGAACTAAAATACATTCCTAGGAATTCATTGGTTGAGACGTAGCCAATCAGTTTTCAGGTATATGTGCCCGGAAGATAGTGCAAATCTAAGGTGTTTACCTTTGCATTAATAAATGTTTTAAAAAACAAAAATTTACACATCTATTGAGACTTTATTTTTTCGACATATTCTAATGCGGCAAGTGCGCCCTAACTGGGCAATTAAAGGGAATTGCAGAGTAGTCAATCCCACATTAAGATGTGAGGAAAAATTGCATTTTGCATCTCCTTTGAGGTTGTACTGAGCCAAATCAGCATGAGAAGACGTGCACTGCTACAGTGCGCACTAGCCTAAAGGCTATTGACATGACACGGATGTCGTGACGTAGAGAGGAAGCATAGCCTGCTGAACTACCACAGCTGAAAATATAGCTAGGTGAAGCTACCGGTACACGGAATACCAGTGGCCACTAGTTGAGGAACCGATGAACCATTGCTGCCTTAATGTATCCTGTTTCTAGGGTGCAATGAGAGGCATAAAGGGGGGAAAATTGTTGATAGGGCCCTCAAAGTATGACAAGTCCGCGCGGTCAAATCAGCGTTGTGAGAAATTTATTGCACGAAATTACAAGAAATTCCGCTATGTCCACTCAAAAAAATCACATAATATATTCAAAATCCTATTAGTCTCTCGTTCTCCGTGGTAAATTTCCATGATTCGCTGAAAAGTGGCTTTAATACCGTCGTTAGGACACTCACCAGCCGCTCTGGCAACGGATACAAGCTTGAGTAATTCCCAAGCGTACTCAATGCTATCAGCACCAAATCGAGCACGCACGAAATCACACGACTCGGTAGTCAAATAGAGCGCCATCTTTCGTACTTCCAATGGTGAAGAGGTCATGGCTTCCTCGAAAAGCCCAAAAGCCATCTCGTCTGCAATTTCGCCGTAAGAAGGTTCAGGAGTCATCGTGGTGGTGGGATCAGATAAGTCCTTTAGTCTTCTGAACAGCGATGGAAGAGCAGGCAGTGGTGTTTTTGGGGAGCGGATCTAGAGGCAAAAGCGATGGCTAATCAGCCTGATTGTTTGCGATTCCACCACCCACCCTTTCAAGTCACCATTTCAAAAGAAGATTGAGAGAGCAAATTCAGAAAATACCAAGACATTGAAAAAAGGAACTCAGAATGGGAAACTAAATCCTAAGAATGCGGTTTTTTGCAAATGGTAACAGTTGCGATTAATTGAATAATTCTTTAACAAAAGTAGTGCATTCTTAAGTGACTTAATCCTACCTGTTTAACCAATTCGCACCGCTGATCACTTTCCCTAGGGGATAAAACAGCAACATTCTGTGTCCCATCACAATGGACACAGGAGCACTCAAAGAAGTACTGTTCGAGGAGAGCCCTTTTCCGAGCGCTCGTGTCGGGATTATGTCGGAAATGCGGACCGTAACATGCCAAGATTTCATCTCCTGGAGATAGGTCTTTAATACATCTAATTACGATAAATCCGTTCTAAAAAACGATTTCAGAATTTATTAGCTTGCAGAACTTCACGCAGAGTTTGTGATATTAGTTGTACTATTTATTTTTAAGTAAAAAAAATACTTCAAAACCAACCGTGAACTGATACGCGATGTTAGGTTCACAGGCATGATTGATCAACGACGCGGTGGGAAAGAGGCCTCCACCAACACGTTCCTGTACCATATCAACAAGTCCGTGATTCCTGCCAACTGCAGTAGTGACTTGCGTTATTGCGTGAGCGTTGCATTGCAGCCGATGTAACAGTCGAAAGCACCAATCACCACAGTTGGGCAGGCCGATGCGACCCATGAGGAGACCACATAACCATCCCGTCAGACCATACTCGAAGTGGGATGGAAAGTGTCCGTAATTGTCGACCAAGCTGTCTAGAGAAGCCTCTCTATCAGTTCGAAGAAGGTATCGCCCTCGAAGTGTTCCCAGACGGAAGCAAAGATGACCGAGGCCAATTGAATTGAGCAGGAAAATATATCTAAGCCAAACCACCATGCATAACAGCATTACCAAAGAGAGTATCTAAAGAAAAGGTAGGTCTCCCACCTGCACTCATCTTTGTGCCACTGTGGTACGATGAATTTACCATTTTTGAAGTGCCGAGAGAAGCAACGAGATGGAGGTCCACAAAAGGCCGCATCGTTGCAGTGTGAACAAACATAACCCACGCTCTCTAGCTGATTGTGGCAGGCAAGGCAGCGAATGTGTCGCTGAAATGATAAAAGAATACAACACGCAACTGCCATCTCGTCAATCGACGGTGTTTCACAAGAAACTTCGCTTTTTGCCCAGCCACCTGCAGGTTCACTTGCTAGTACGTCGCCTGCTTTGAAATGCCCTTCACTGACAACATATCGGCCCTGTTTAGGTGACTCATGAACGACCAAACGGCTTGAAAGGGCATTCAGCTGAAATCGAAAAGGTGAGCATAACTTCAGGTCTAATTGCATCAGTAGAAATACCTTCTCGCTTCTCCCAAACATAGGGATAGGCAGGTTAACAAAGCCGTAGCGTTCTTCTGATTCGTGTTGAGGAGCTGGATCTTCACAGAGCTTCGAAATCCATTCATAGTACTCACTAACATTAGGTAAGGCCTTTCGTCCTATTTTGGCACAGGCCTGTTGTAACCTAAGCTGCAGACGTTTCCCAAATGGACTTTGCAGATCATTCTGAATTCGTAAGGCTAGACATGCATGCCAAATGCATGCTGCCCATTTCGACTGATGCAGAAGGCACGCCGAGAGGTTACCGTGAAGAAGTGCCAACTCTTTTGAATTCTTTTCTGCAATTAAAATTCCTTTACGATAATATACGGAGGCCGTCTCATAGTCTTCTGATCTGGAAAAGACAGGAGGAATAGATAAGATTCCGAAGATAGTCAGTCAGAGGGCTTGTGATGTAGCAGCGCGCACTTAAAGTAGCGGTTTCCTTTTTCACGACGTTTTCTAGCCTTTTCCGAATCCTTGCATTCAATGAGGCCACTTTCCAAATCGGAAATAAAGTTGTGAAGATTTTTCAACGCCTGACTTGCATGCTTTCCATCCGCATACTTCTTCAAACGCAAGTAGTATTCAACTGGAGTGTCGACAGATTTAAGCAGGCCAAAAGGGTCTCCGTTTGATTTAATGTAATCAATTTCTGTAGAAAGAATGTTCTCCCAGATTCGACTTACCCCGAGTTTGCCAGTGTCCTTTTGGAGCATAGGCTAAAAAATACCACGATTAAGCACTTAAAAAAAGGAGTGCGACAAAAGTTGTCTTCACAGTACTTTTAAAAAATTTATTCTGTAGATAAATCAAATTAACAATATCGACAGCAAGTCAGGTGGTCTGTTCAATGTGGCTCCGGTTTGTGGCCATCTACGTAAAAATTTCGAGTTGCCGGTGGTAGTTCAATTACAATTCCATCCAATTCTTTATTCAAGATTATTTGGCATGCTAAAAATAAAACCATTCAAAGTTCATCAGTAAGCCAAAATTGTTGACGTACTCCTACAATAACATTAAGTTCAATCGCAAACATCAATGCCTTAAAAAGTGCAACAAATAGAATATAATAAATCAAACAAGTGACGCACAGAGCCGGGAGTTGGGTTTCAGAAACGGAGCTAGATCCAGCATGTCGTTTTCTTCATCTTTTGGCTCAGGAAGTTTATCAAACATCTCTTCGTTCACGTAGACATGACAGGTAGAACAGGCCAATGAGGCTTCGCATGCACCCTCAATTTCAATGCCGTGCCGGCGAGCAAGGTACATCAAATTATCGTTTACTTTGCCAGCAACCCTTATTTCTGTTCCGTCCTTAGCTTTGAATATAACATGCACACTAGTAAGCAAATTGGAAGTCTCTTAATGAACTCACACATCGTGAGAGGATTTTGGGTCTTCCCATTCATATCGTCCACTAAATCTAGCACCTGATGCCATTTGATTGTTAAAGAAAAACACACCTGAAACTCGTGGACATTGGGAACCAGTTGGTTTCAAGCGATAGACGTAGGGTCTGAACGCGCAAAAGAGGTTTCGAAGTGACATTGCGGGAACGCCTCGAAGAGGGGGCGATAGGCCACCACGAACAAAGCGCGCTTTGACAAAACGACCCTGAAATTTAGCACTTAATCCAACTGACTATAATAGCGTTACTCATTTGAAGATATATCCAGTATGTTTTTACGAATATAAGCCGCCAACTTTTACAATGGCATTGTTCTTGCTCAACTATTCTAAGGGCTTTGGCAATTCGAATTCTAACAGACATTTCAAACCGCATTGTAATTTATATTCTGTATATAGTTATGCAAAAACTGCATGCGAATTCTGAAAAGATTCCAAGAAAACCTTGATTACCTCTACCCAAATCACCTGTATAACCCGGATGCCTTTCTTAGCCTACTATGAGCCCTTCGACCGAATCCAACTCACCCCAATGCTTGGGAGTTAAACCTGCACACCTCAGTGTTTCACGAAGCCCTGACACCACCCCGTATCGCTTTAAACCCCTACCAACCCCACCCCTACTACGCCGCATTGAAAAAGCGCTACTCCCCAATACCCCGACCACTTTATTGTAAACCAATAAACAAATTAACCAAAATACGCTGATTGCCACGCACTTGGTTCTAACGCAAAAAGAAAAGGAAGAACCGAAGTCAAGTGATGGAGAGAAAAGGGGGGATGCCAAAACAGATGGGTCCAACGACATATTCACGCATAAAGCAATTTGTGGTGGTTAGGATGGCGATTGTTTAAATATGCAAGTGGTAACAAAGTGGAATAGAGAGGTCCTTCCTACATTCACCATTTCTAAGCCTCCTGTTCTAGCATGAAGGCCGAGCTTGGCAACTCCTGATTGGTTCGTCGCGCTAGTTCCATCTGCAATGCAGCTGCTTCCTTGTGCAACTTCTCTGGAGTCATACTCACCACTAAAGACAGCAACAAAAAAAGAAAGTAAGCTTAATCCAAAAGGTCCGCAAAAGCCACTTGAGCCTGACTTACAGAAGCCCTCATTCCGCAGGAAGTGCAGGAAATTCACTGCCAATTTATCCGGATCCTCTTCCATCAAAAATCCATTGCAATCGGGTACGAGAAGGAACTGTGTCTTCCTCGGGTCCATGCGTCCATTTAGATCAGATAACGCTCGAGCCAAATCCTGAGCCAGAGCACCCGTTACTAGGCAACAGTTGACCTTGATCGTAGTGGGTGGAGCTCCTTGAGATCCGGCCTCACGTTCACGTTGTTCAATCACCGAGGGTGGGTCAAGACAGCGGACTAGACCGAGATCGGTGCGACTAATGTAGGAATCTATGTACCCCGCTAAGTTGACGGGATTCAGACTGCGAGCAAGTTGGGTGTAGAAGGCAACAAGGTCATGATTTTCCGCCAGACCCTAAAGTAAACGAGGGATGAGGAGAGGGTGTAATCGCTACCAATTTGTCTGAACGCTAATCAGGAGCTCAACCATTTCGGAAATGTCATTCAACTGGAGAGGGTTATCAGTAGGATGTGCGCGGGGAGTGGCCCGAACTTCTAGCAACGGAAGGAGTACGGATCAGACAAGAACTTGATTTTACAGCCATGAGAACAGATGCTGCTA
Source organism: Taenia solium (assembly GCA_001870725.1). NCBI lineage: Eukaryota > Metazoa > Platyhelminthes > Cestoda > Cyclophyllidea > Taeniidae > Taenia > Taenia solium. Next base: position 103,308 of record MIEF01007626.1, on the reverse strand, counting down.
CCACGTAACTGGGTGCAGTGACCAGCTCACATGTCCTCAGTCGATTCAGTCCCGTTCAAAATGGGACCCACATTTCGTGTTATCAAGGACTCCTGGGTGATTGGTGCGCAATAAGCCCTGCAACGAAATCACAAAAGACATTCTACCATCGCAATAATGGGCGCAGGCGTTCACGAAAATCCGGCCTCTCAAAGAGGCAAAGTACGCTGGGTATCAAGACGGCCCCCCATCCTTGACCAGCCTAGAAGGTTAGGCTTTTCTGAACCGCATAATTGAAGGTAAAGAAACCCCAAAATGAGTACGTTACTTCACACAGGAGGAATAAAAGGCCCTAATTAATTTGAACACCTTTATACACGCTAGACCTTTCAAACGTAAGAATAAGCAATTTGAGGGGTAGGGAAAGTAACGTACAAATCCGAACCAATGCGCTTCAAGTTGGCTAAGGAGATTGTCAGTGAAGAAGCCGCGCTGCAGATTGGGCAGATCAGACCAGCGATTGCGAAACCACTCGTAGTAGCCGTGAGTCGTTCCATTGGGATTGAGCAGAAACAGGGCAAGCACATTGTCCGGATGATGAAGCTATGGATGACACATTGGAGGTGGAAGTCAGTTCAAAATGTATCCACGTGAGCTCGTCGGTGTCTGAATAATAAAAGCCAGCTTACCGCAAAACGGGCCAGAACGTTGGAGCCGGCACCCATGCCGAAACCGACAAAGTATTTTATTCTAGAGAAGGGTTATTTGTGTAATGAGTTGAGGGAGAGAGAGAACTCACTTGAAGTAGTCCAAAACTGAGGTTAGCATTTCGGCCAACTCGTCCATTCTGGGGTACTGGCTGAAAGAGTTTTGACAAGAGTGTCAACTGTGCTGCCGAAAAGGGAAAGTAACGAAAGAATGGCGCTAGATCTACGCGAAACGAAGCAACTTTGGCATGCATACATGTCAGCTAACCTGGTGGTCGCAGAAGGAATGCTATCATCTGCAACACTGTAACAAACAATTATGATTAGACACGGTACTACTGATGTCCGGAGAAAGTAGCTTGAATCAGGCGGGCAAGATGACACTCATGAGGATTTGGCCTATTTGTAATTCTTACTTCTGGTAGGCCGACTGTCGCCCGAAAAGGCTGTCTTCACCCGTGGTGGAAATGTTCGTCTCCTCATGCGGACGAAGAAGGGATGTCTCACCCTCCACTGGGCTGTGGAAGTGACGATTTTAAGAGGGGCAATTAAAAACTACGCATTACCTCACTATAAAAAGCACGAAACACAACAGGAACGCAAAGCAGAATACGACAAGTGTTGGAAACGAGGCCAGTAAAAGGTCACCGATATGGCTTTGCCATAAAGTACACAAACGGAGAATGGCGACTTGGCAAGCAAGCAAATAAGTGAACGGTGGCGACAGAAGTCCGTCCAATGTTTATGCTTTAGAAAAGACCTGCTATCTCCAAACCGCGCAACCACGCACGTGTCCATGACAAACATCCTCGAGTTCGCACATGCGAATTACACTCAATCGCGGAATGTGATGACTGAAATTTCAGTCGGAAATCGTATCTAGAATCACACTTCATTTTGGTTCGAACATCCCAACGTACCCTCAGAGTAACCAATAGTGATAGACCTCTTGAATTAATACATCTGTGAAGGCTTTTGTTGGCGTAGTTTAATCGAAATGTATCAACCATTGAACACTATCCATAACTCGGGGCAGTGCCTCCAGAATAGGTTCCTATGAGATAGAGGTATCACCGAAACACAAGAACCATACCGCCCATATTTGTGATCGTGTCGCCACAATAGCCTTCCTCGTAGAATCAAAAGTCCTATTTCAGTGCTGTAAATCCATCCATCCATTAACGTCGCCTTCTCTATAACTTGACCTAGCAGGAAATCATACATTCGCCCTCTGTTGCAACTCAAAGCTCCACGAATTCGCCGACACTCACTGCGGTACGGAACGCCCTCCCCCTAATGGTTGTTGACGCAAAAAAGGGATAGTGAACTTTTCCCAGTCTACTCATTCACAGTGAATAAACGAGACTAACATTCACAAGCCTCGTCAAATGGTAACACATTTTAGAGGCGTGAGATTAGGCAATGCGTTGATAAAACGCCTTTGGGAAAAGTCGTTCGGGAGGTAGACACATCGAACTCCGAGTTGGATCAGATCAAGATGAATTTGTCTCCCACTCGGTGTGTAATCAAGACTAGATTAAAAGTCTAGCAAAAGTATGCAAAGCTTATCAGCTCTATCCAATCCACGAAATTTATGAAATGACGCCTCCTCACCTGCAATTCCACAGTAGCTCCTTCAGGAGTGTGGGATTTCAGGGAAGATTTCAAATCCTACCCCACTGTGATGAAAAAAAGACGACAAAATAATGAATGAATGAGTGAAACAATCTTGGATCCCTCATTGGAGAATGTGGATTTCCAAGTTTGGTTTAAAGGTTGAAATTCTGCCTAGGCTAGCTAATTAGAATCATTTGAATGCACTGAGTGGAAGAAGTACATAATGGGGATGACTTGCGTGAACAACTGCCTCGGGTTAGGCATACACAATTCACAATCATGTGATTTCTGAAACGGAATAAGAGTCCCACCTATTGGAGGCTACCTTGCCCTTTCTTCACCCCTTCAACTGCGGCATTTGATCTCCTTCGACCAAACGTGGATTATATAAAAAAACTCCACAAAATGTCACGAATCTGTGACCGTCGCTTAACCTCATCAAATCCCATTTCTAAATCATGGTGACGGTGTTTTTACACCAGAACTGGTCTACGTGAGAGTGGATATCACACTGTCAAGTATGCGTGACATGTAGACATTTTTGCATCAAGCTTAGTGGCTTAACTTGAAATAACTTTTTAAAAACAGAAAAAGATATAGCGAAGAAATGGACACCCGGATATTCACCATTCCAACCTCTTCGGATGAATTGAATCAATTAATAATTACCATGACCTCAAAATTAAAACAAGCAAAGAGATGCACTTCAATAGCCCTGTTTGGTAAAAAAGAAGGGTAAGTTACGCAACTATTACATGAGTAAAGAAGTGTTGGCACCTCTAATTCCTTTTCTTGATTCGCAGAAGATATTTCTAGTGGACTACAATGCGGGAGCGTCGTTTAGTCGTCATCTGGACCATACAGAGAAATCGAGAGGTTTGGACACATCTTTTCTTAAAATAATATTTTACATCCCCTCCCAACTTGCTTCAGATAATAACCACCCAAGTTCCATTCGGGTTAGAGTGTGATTTAGGCAAAATATTAGCAAGCAGGCCCAATTTCGAGTGATAAATAGCATGTCAAACTGCGGGAGTGAGCGAAAGTAGTCACATGACTTCCGCTCCCCGTCCTTTCCGTATCAATTTCAACAGAAATACGAAAGAAAATTCTGTTCTAGAATTTCACCACTGGGTTCGAAAATGCGAATTCCAAAATGGTAAAAGTTGATCCCGAATGTGGTTTAAGCTTATGCAAATGAAATGCTTGATTGTGCCAATGAGACGAAGCTATGTCATAGTCCCCAAAAGATGTCAATTGAGCATTAGCGAACGCGTGAATGCAAACAGAAAAGATTGGGGGTCTAATGAAACAAATGCCGACAAAGGATACTTGCACCATACTCAGTTGTACTACAAAACCGCATTTCCCTCCCTTTAATACACTTACATCTTCAAAACAGGATGGCAATGCTTAAAAACGGTGCTTCTTATAAGAGGCACAAACATGGTCATTTATTACTTCAAATCTTGATTTCATAGTTAGTGCAAATGAACCCAGTCGCATTAGCGTGGGCTATGAAGTTGCGTAGCATGCCAAGTTCGCAGAAAGACAGAAACACAGCTATAGCGATGTTGCAAGTCAACAGAGAAAGCCCAGGAAAGAGTAAAAATAAAGAATACAGCTATAAGTTTTCCTTTGACTCATATCAATGCTATAAGGCCTTACCCCACTTGCTAAAAGCGCATGAACATCAAGTACTAAACTAAAAAGATCCGAGTTGACGATAATTAAGCAAACTTTCCACCTCCACAGTTCGAACACATTGTGACTCCACATGCATAGGCGCAAAACAACAGTTAAAAGACAGGGAAGCAAGGAGTTCATGCGGAGAACAAGATAACGACCAGAGCCCCCAAGAAAAATAGGAAAACAAAGAGCTGCAACCATGCAGACGTACCCAGTGCGCCAACGGAAAACGCTTCTGATGAAACCAAGACTCTCTCCTCCCACTTGACTAACAAAAGGATTGTTGTGTTTATGGGTTACTTGAAGCTAAGTGTAACCACAGAATAAAAAGTAAACAAATCGAAGAGGAAGGAGGTTTTGCTCACTTAGCTGTAAGTGCCTCAGCGCCTTCATGATGACCCGGAGCGCAGATGTGGTAGATTGTAAAATGGCGCGAAATCACCTGCATCTCAGGGTAGGAGAAAAAGCCCAAAAATGATGTGTCTGATGGTAAAATGAAAAAGAAATCCACTAAGCTGGATTCCTTGACTTTGACAACAGCAGCAAATCAAACCTACGATTCGTTCCGATGTCGTGATATGTTAAAATAGCGGATTTGGAATTTGAGGGTTGTCGATAAACACGGATGGGAATGCCACTGGAAGTAATGATTTCGTATTCCTGCAAAAAATAAAAAGTTGAAAATTTAAAAAAGCATATGGTAGCGAAAGAAGTTCGCCAAAGCGGTCACCTCAAGAACGCCAGAAGATTCATGAGAAAGGACAGGGTGACTTTTAGTTGTGTTATCGTCAAGGGGCACTCCGACGAATCCGATGTTTGGGAGATTCGTCGGTTTTCGGATCTGAGACATCTCCATCTATTTAAGAAAATCACATTAAAGCGATGGAGAAAATACAAGAGAAAGTAATAAATCCATCAAAGATGCAGAAAGTCAAGCCATATGTAGGGAAACTAAAGCCACAATGGATTTTCTTCACGTTACAATGCTGGAAGGCTAGCCTTCAAAAAAATTAACAAATGATTGAGGCGGACGTAGCCGACTGGATATATACTTCAGCAGTGCTAATCCAGCTAATCTTGCCCAAGATACCCCTTCCACAAATAAAATTGGGGCGGTGTTATAAGAAGTCCCAACACGACCAACGTACCTAAAAATTGCAATTCTTTAGTTTCCTGTAAACTTCACCTTCAACAAAATGTTCGTCATAGCCAATTAATTTTTTGCGCAAACAAGTGCTAGACATTATTATATGGAATTCATCAAATATTTGTGGGAATGGGACGCATTGCGCTAATTTATACAGCGATTATAGGAGTTCATATGCCTGTTTAGACTACTGTTCAGGGCTGAATTTAGCTAACTAACACATTTAAGATTCCTGCAAGCCCTAGAAGTAGGATGTCGATAACACGTCGGTAGGTCAAAAGGCACTTTAAGCTCTTTACGTGTTAGAATTTCACGTTCACACAGCAAACTTTTCAGGCCTAATACAGCTTATGAATGTGCTTAGTGTACGGCCGGATTGTAAATACAGGTTTGGGTGGGTTTTTGATTGAGCTAATTCCCGCTCGACGCCCTTTATTAGTACACATGTGCTGGTCCGCCCGGCATAACAAGTGATTTAGTTAAATTAGCATCGCGCAGGTCTTTTCTCCAGTTGTTTTCGGGCAAGTTGTCACTAATTTTTTTCGTCTTTTTCCCCATTTTTGAATCGCTTCCATAATAAAGCGTAGCAAATGCAACACTGGTTAACAATGCAATATCTTCCATGAGTAGCAATCTCAATAACATCGTCACCTTTCCAACAAATAGTTCAATGTTTACACAAGTGATCTATTAGGATTGTCTAACCTTGACTTTCTCGACAATCAATACCGCCTACTATGAAAGATTAAATGACGAGGGAGATGCGCATAATATGCTTTGTTTTCGGTAGATTACTAAAAAATGTGGACGCTTTAGTGCATGCATTTTTTTCTAGCATATCCGTGTTCGGGCAGCTGTGCTCATTGCCACCTATTTACAGAAAAACACTGTACAGCATTGAAAATGGCAAGGAGACAACAACACAAATAAAAGCCACTGAAATCTCCCAGGACATTGACAAGCTTAACGGCACTTGCTTCCAAATTCTTCAGACAACAACAGTTGAGGCCAACAAAACTGATTCAGTTCATGTTATTTATAAGAACAGGTAGATGTGAAGCAATTGCTAACGTTTTAGAACAAATGATTGTTACTTCTGCTATGAACTTATCGCCCGAAGTGAAAATGTTATTCAGTATCGAAAGAGTAACAAAATCCAGTTTTTGACGCTACTGATACTATTTAGGTCAGTGTCAGCCAATCTTTCAAGGACGAAATGTTTCTGAGATCTGTAATCTGATCTCCGGTATTGAACTTGAAACAGGCTTTATTAATTCTCGAGAGCAGTACTCCGACTTTAACTGCAAAAGTATTATTGAAGGCATCTACTCTTTTGAGTATCGAATCGTCGGCAGTACGGGTGTGTGTCGTAGCCCAAACAGCATTCTGAAGGCGTGTCAACGTCAGGGTTCTCCACTGCGCGATAACTCAGTGTACGAGCAGACGTTTGGTTTCTGTCCCAACTTCTTCGAGGTCTCGGTTTTGGAGGAGCCAAACATTGTGTATGGGAAGGCTAACATCTGGCGGTGCTACGCACGATGGGTGGCGGATGATGGCACAGTCTGGGCTGCGGTGGAATACGACACGAACATGCCGAAGTTCAAATACCGCTGTCTCGCCACCAGCATTGATCAGCAAAATCGTCGTGACATCATTCAATGGGGTAATTGCTCAAGATCACTTGTTAAGCTCATTACGTGGCATTTTTATTCAAGTTCCCATCTTCAAGTAGTGGAGCTCTGTTGCCTTCGTGCTTTGCTGTGTCCTCATAGTTCAGGCGCATTACTGTGGTGTTTAAATAGTTCTGGGTTCAAGTCCTCCATCTTTTGTACTTTTCTTTTACGAAATTCCAATTAGCACACAGTTCTAAACTCCCATTCGTCTTCAAGGGGGACTGAATGCTATCATGGACGTCCAACTTCCGAGTACTCTAAACTAGAGAATGCACTGCTTCCAAATTCAACGATTTTAGTTTAGTTGGGGAACTAATAAGAAATTTGCGATTCTATTAGCTTTGGGGCACCTGGACGGCGTGAGTATCAGAAAGTAAATCCTAATAGCAATATCAGTAGACCCAAACTCACGCATTTCTAGGCAACTTGGATGACTGGTTGCAGAGTCTCTCGGTAGTTTTGACTTGTTTGCTGGCTTTCATGACAGTTGGGAAAGTTATTCTCTCTGTAAATAGCAACAAAAAGATTGAGACAACAATAGCAGAAGCTCACAAATATAACCAGTGGCAATAGAACACGCCATGACGACCAGACAGCAGGTACAAGTACAAGATAATGGTAGAACAGGTGGGAATTACGAGGGTTGAAGTATTTTAGGAGACACTCAGTTTATTTTGCTGTAGTTAGACGCCTTCGCAACGTGGATGTTTGGTGGGGAGAAGAACTCGTTAAGTCTTATTTTTACTCTTCAAACCCTCAATCTGAAAAGTTTTTATTGAAATGCACTCCTTTCAGCATTTTCCCAACTTTACCGATCTACTAGATCGTAAGTTGATCCTTACCTTCACTGTCTTTGTACAGTTTTACAAGTTTGACATTTTTGCTCTCCTTTTTCTTAAATTTACTAAAATAAGCCTTACCTCGTTGATAGGAAGACGTCCGTTCCTTTCTCACATTTCTTGGTCTCTGGCTTGGCTGAATGCGGCTGTGTACCGACTCCAGCTACAGCTGTGAATTAGGGTGTTGTGGAGCCTCCCAACTATTTGTTTAATGCACACTTCTCAATTATCACCAATTATGAGGCTTTGAAATTCTTCTACAATCCTTGTTCATCGTTGATGAAGTCCTTCGCTACATTGCGTGACCACTCTTTTGATGTTTAACACGACAGTGCCAAGGTTATTCAGCACTCCGCTTGTCTGGCTTAGGAGGTCATTACTTCGGACTGCTCCCTTCCACGTCTCACGAGATATTCTGCTTCGTAGTGTATGGAGGCTTTACCTGGCTCCTCTAAAACAAAAACTCGATCCACTTTTAGGGAAATTGATGGTTACCTTGATGAGGTGCGGCGTCTTACATCTCCTTAACATAAGAGCAAAGGGACCTGGCCGCTGCTTATCTTCAAAAATATGAGTTCGAGGCGTAATTTTTTAATGGTCTGCTACTGCATATTCACCGAAAATTCTAAAATAGCTTTGGCGCTTTTCCCTCCAAGCAGTCTAGTTCGAGTTAGATCCACAAACTTCACCCAAGAGTGAAAGCATGGGGAGTTGAAACACATGGAAAGAGCACTGTATCGATAAACGGACGCAAGTCTCTGCCAAATGTGGGCGATTGTGCGCATTTCACAGGTCTCTTCCCTTCAAGTTAAAGCAAGTCACCACAGCGGGCCGCATTGATAATTGATAAACTTGATCCCCGGGCCAAACTAACACTTCGTCAAGTCTCATTAGCGAACATCCAGCCACTGGCAACACTTCGAAGGGGACACTTCGTACAGTGCATGCTGCCACGCAGCAATATGCTCCGCCTATTCGGACCCTTCCAGGAGAAAGAGAAAGTCCGACAACGTGCCAAAGCAAGCAAAGCCTTCGATCTACTTACCTGGTGATAACTTCCTGTCATTTTGCACCACTGTCGGCGATCATGTCGTTTAAGAAAACCCCAACAATTTCATAGCAGTCATTATCCTGTCGGCCCTGTGAAGGCAATTGCTCACTCAAGGACAAAAAATTGCTTATTTCGTCCGAATTTATCGATATCGTCAAGAGGAGGCAAAGAACCCTGGCGTCAGTAAATTGAGCAGCAATCACGACTTCACTGATCCAACTGATGACAACTTTTATGCCATCCTGATGAAGACTTTTTCAAAATGCCAGAAAACCCCATCGGTATGTCCTCCTTTGGGCGCCTAGGTGGTAAAAGCGTTGTGCTAGAATTCCAGCTTAGACGGGTGTCTAGAGATGTTGGTCGCAAACCACAGAGGTCAGTAAAATTTGCGCCTACATGCTATCGCCCATTTTTGCTCCTGTTGGCACGTTCAAGCAAGGTCATGATAGAAGGTGGTGACTGCGGGCGTTCTACAAAGATTTCAACTGACTTATGGGGCATTTCTAAATGATTCCGTCCGAAGCCATCAATCGCTGGGCCATTGACCCAGTGGATTAAACTGATACGACGTATGCAGATTGTTTCACACCCAAAGATGACTACGAAGCATAAAAACCACGAGGAATAAGGAAGAATTTATCCGGATGGTGCATAATAGTGTCACGTAAGCTACCTTATGACGTGAGGTTTGATGTTAGGGAGGCCTTTGTAAAGGTGTCTCCCGCTTGTGAAACCTTATGATTGTCACTTGAGTACGCCCCTCTTCTTACGGAAATCTCTGGATCGTTGCCCTTTTACCTGACAGGTATGACAGTGGATGCGGACTGTAAGAATTTGAAGAACTACTACACTGCGCCGATTCGTCTAATGCTGGAGCCTGCATTCGATCCAGTCACTCAGCTAGTAGAGATGCAACCCACCTGTAAACTGCCCACCAACTACAGTGGAAACTGGTTCTATCCAAGTGAATATCAGACCTCTGTAAGTGGTTTAGACTTCACATTCCTACTTGTTTTCGTCTTCCATTGCTTGTACTGGTGGCTCCTAATTTTTTGTGGTTCTTTCAAAAACTGTCCTCCACTTCTAGTTCTTTAAATGCTTCTAAATGCAAGAGCTTTCAGGGAGTAGTGTTGTCACTATTGAATGTTAGTTCCGATGGAAAATTACCAACAAACGAAGAACTTGGTGGGAAGGAAAGTTTAAGTAATGAAAGCACTGTATTTTAGGTACAAATAAACGCGACTCATATTTACATGCGGCGAAAAAGAGATGATTACACATATGAGGACATCTACTTTGTTTGTCGTCAACAACAACTTTCACGCTATCTCATGGCCGTTGTTACTCGTGGGCAATGGTGAGTTTCACTTTTATCCGCACCAACCAATGAACCACATTCTGTTTACTGCATCCAAGGCAAAAATCGTGTGCTTATTATTTATAAGTAACATGAGTTTTTTCAAAATACTTTAGTGAAATTGACTTCATGTGTTTCGAGTTGGTCCCGCGTCATCATAACATAGCCCGATTTCGCATGGGACGTCCCTTTCCCCTGGAACCATTGGTGAAGGACTCCCTCGGTGAATCAGAGTATATGCTGAGAATTTACAAGGAGGCATGTCATTGGAGTAGTTTCACATTGAATTACATCGAATGGACTTATGAGTACTTCGTTCTTGATCCTCCTGTGCCTATCAACTGTCCCATCCAGGGAAAGTATAAATTCATTCAGACGGGTCAAGAGGCGGAAAAATATGTCTTTAAAATGCCAAATGGAATGACTCCAAGGCCGTGGCTTCAGGTTTTGTGTTACCATTACTGGCAAACCAATGTAGAGGCCTGTCTGAATGATCCGAAAATCCTAAAGCTCGATGTGCAGAAGTGCTGGCGTCTTGATTTTGCTGGAAGGCCCATCTCGGAGTACGATGTTACCGATAATTACATAGCGTGTGTAGGATTCTGGATGGAGGATACAAAATCCTATCTCATCACCTATGATCGTGAAGATCCAGTAAGTTCTACACATGCCTTTCTAGTAGATATTAGTCAATAAACAGGCTTAACTTACTGCCCCTTTATTGAAGGTTTCCAACAGATTCCGTTGTTGGGTCTACCAGCGTCTCTCAATGCGCTCCTTCGCGATGTCACGCAGTCTCGGCAACCGATGTGGAAAGACGCAGACAGCTGAATCGTCGTCACCTGAAGAAGGCGCCTCCTTACGCCTAGAGTTGATGGAGGATGAGTATGAGTTTGACGTGTGTCCCATGAACTACGACGATGGACGAAATCCCTACGTCAATCCAGCCGTACTGAATGTCTATGCACACGCAAGTACAGTTGCACCGCCATCATTGTTCATCAGTCTTGGACTGATCTTACCTGGGACGGTGTGGAAATCCGTATAAATGCATCTTTTTATATTCCTTATCGTGATTCTTCCCTTCTTGGCACGCCATTTCTAAAAACAGTCGCCCTCTGAAGAAGCCATCATTTAGTTAAGGGGACTTTTACGAAAGAGAGAAAGACTTGTCGAAATGAACACCCGCCGGTGGAAACACGCTGATTAGATCAAGTTGCCAATTTGTTCGCAGGTGTTGGCGAATTGTCTCTGCAGAGCTATCAGATCAGCTTAGGTGACTGAACTTCAAATACAAAAGAATCAACAAACGCAGATGCTAAACTTAGGGGTCATGGTCTCACCGAGTAAAATGGAAGGTTTCCAAGAGCATTTGCATCGTAGAACCCAAAAAACCATGTTTAAGAACAATGGATCATCCTTGTTCAGAATGTTTCAATCGTTCAATTGGTCAGCCCTCTAGCTTTAGATTCAGATAAGTGGACAGGGGTGATGTAGTTGAAGAAGGCATTACATATTGCTGGAACTGGAAAGCCTAGAATTTTCTTCCCCTTGTCAATTGATAGAGTTCTCTCAGTCTCACAATGGCGTCAATCTGTCTGCGTGCCCTCCAAGGGGTCACTTCAGCCCGACATGGATTATAGCATATTTCCGACCCCCAGCCTACGGTAAATTATGGCTGGCACTCTTTAAAAGCGTACTTTTATCACTCCCTCTCGGCAATAAATTGAGGTATATTGTTGTAACCGGAAGTTTCGCCACCTATCCTTGCATCTCAAAGAAAAAACGTCTGATTAATTATTCTTGCGTCAATAACTGTTTACATACCAGGGTAATCGTCTCTGCCCGAGGAATATTTATACAGGCATTCCTCCCTTGAAGCCAATTCAATTAACCAGAAAATGGGGAACCACCGCATTTCGCAGTAAATTCCAATGGATGAAAAAAAAATCCATCGTCAAAAAGTCGTTTCCATGATAATTCGCTGTTGTCGCACCAATCCCAGTGATCACCAGCCCTAAAATGCCGCACAGGCCACAAATCCCTCCCACGAAAATCGATTGAATAAGTGAGTAGTAGTCGCAATAAGGGACCTATCGATCGGCTGATAAATCGATACCTTCTAGAATTAAATTGGTGCAGCAACACTAAGCCCAGTTTGTCAATTTTTCTACTCAACTAAATGCTATTTCACTTGAGAAGGCTTTTTTGCACATTGTTATTTTGCTCTTTCTCCTTAGTATGAAGAAGAAAAAGTTTCATATTAAAGTTGTTTCTGGCAAATTTCACGCCTGACCGTTGGGGTCAGTGACCTTTTTGGCTAGCTTCACCATGATCTTATTTTCACACGTCACCTGTTTCCATAGGTTATGCAATTTTAATAGCAGAAGGAATTGCAAAAGGTGCATTTTCCACAAAACTAAGCAAAACCCACAAAACTTTGAGAAGAAAAACATGAGCCACCTCATCTTGCATGCTTGTTTCTGAACGATCTACCTACACGAAATGCCATGTTTTGGGATTGATTCGAAGAGCACAAACATCGAAAAAACCGTAGGAATAAATTATTTTGTTGGCGCCAGTTGAAAAAAATTACATGAGTGCAGGTGGAGTGCAAGTGCTTTACCGCGCTCAGCAGGTTACCAGAATTCCCACCAAATACCGAATGCACACTACCCGTCCTGCTTGAAATTTCCAGGCCGACCGATAATCAATACGGCAGTAGAAAACAGCAAATGCATCAAACAGCATTAAAACACTTTTAGGTTATTTCATTTTTTAGCACAATCGAGATTTAGTTTATTGTGAACTCAGGGAACCAGCAAATGGAAATAGTTTGAGAAATGCGAACTAAAACGTCCGCATCTAATCTTTCCTAAGGCTAAAATAGAGATTAAAAGAGGCTAACAACACCATGACAAAGACCCCGGAGATCAATCTGGCGCGCGTCGTTTCTCATGGCCACAAGCCTGCGTGCCGGTGCGCGCGTACTAGTGTGCAGCCATGTTCGCCTGCTCACTAGCCAATCGTTCACACGAAAAGTGCTTGCATTAGGTGACGCACTCTCAACCATTGTGGTCGCCTCAGTTAATTGGTTAACCACGACTGCCATATATGGCTAATGAGAAGGCCTATATAAGACTAGCTTGCAAGCATAGTGCACTGTCGCTTGTGTTGGCTTCTCCGACTGCTTCGTCCTCGCAATGAGTGAAGGTGATGAGATCGCTGCTCTCGTCGTTGACAATGGGTCTGGTATGTGCAAGGCTGGTTTCGCTGGTGATGATGCCCCACGCGCCGTGTTCCCCTCCATTGTTGGTCGTCCAAGGCATCAGGTTTGCTACCTCTGGGTTACTTTGTCTTGTTGCCCATGATTGGGGTTAACGTTGGTTTTCGCTTAGGGAGTGATGGTTGGTATGGGACAAAAGGACAGCTACGTGGGTGACGAGGCCCAGTCAAAGAGAGGCATCCTCACGTTGAAGTATCCCATTGAGCATGGCATCGTGACGAACTGGGATGATATGGAGAAGATCTGGCACCACACTTTCTACAACGAGCTTCGTGTGGCACCTGAGGAGCATCCCGTCCTCCTCACTGAGGCTCCACTCAACCCTAAGGCCAATCGCGAGAAGATGACCCAAATCATGTTTGAGACGTTCAACTGCCCGGCTATGTATGTGGCCATCCAGGCGGTCCTCTCGTTGTACGCCTCCGGTCGTACTACGGGTATCGTCTTGGACTCAGGTGACGGTGTTACCCACACTGTGCCCATCTATGAGGGTTATGCGCTCCCTCATGCTATTTTGCGTCTCGACTTGGCTGGTCGTGATCTGACTGACTACCTTATGAAGATCTTGACCGAGAGAGGCTACTCGTTCACCACTACTGCTGAGCGCGAGATAGTGCGTGATATCAAGGAGAAGCTCTGCTATGTGGCCCTCGATTTTGAGCAGGAGATGGCTACCGCTGCCTCCAGCTCTTCTCTGGAGAAATCTTATGAGCTTCCTGATGGTCAAGTTATCACCATTGGAAACGAGCGTTTCCGTTGTCCTGAGGCTCTGTACCAGCCTAGCTTCTTGGGCATGGAGGCGGTTGGCATCCACGAGACCACCTTTAACTCAATCATGAAGTGTGACGTGGACATCAGGAAGGATCTGTACGCCAACACCGTACTTTCTGGTGGTTCCACCATGTACCCGGGTATCGCTGATCGCATGCAGAAGGAGATCACCGCTCTTGCTCCAAGCACCATGAAGATCAAGATTGTTGCTCCTCCGGAGCGCAAGTACTCTGTTTGGATAGGTGGCTCTATTCTCGCCTCGCTGTCCACCTTCCAGCAGATGTGGATCTCCAAGCAGGAGTATGACGAATCCGGCCCTAGCATCGTTCACCGCAAATGCTTCTAAATCCATCACCCCTTTCCCGCATTTCGTTTTTACTTCTGACTATCAATACACTGTCCCCACGGCTTGTTCAGTTTTTGTTATTTGGCTGTGCTTGTCGCCACCTGGTCCACCGGACCTTCTAAGCTGTGGGCTGGGTGTGGGTGAGGGGTGAGGGGTGAGCGTTGGGGACCCTAGATCAGTGGACGAGGGTGGGCCCGTCTGGCTCGCTCTAATGGCAACTTTCCCGTGGTTGGTCGTAGTGGTGTTCCACTGCTTCCGTGTAGGATGTGGTGAGGTCGTCAGCGCCTCCCAAGACTGGGGGGTGGGGGGAGAGTGGTGCGTGAGTTGTGTGCGCGCAGAAATCTACGGGGAGATCCCCTCATTCTCTACACCAGGGTGAACTTGTGGTCTTAGGCGCTCGTGAAGTTTGGAGGCGGGTTGATCGCCTGCACCAAACCTTGGTTCCCATAAATAACTTATGTCAATCAGGGCCGCTAGGCCGCTGTATCTGGTATACAGTTGGGAACTTGCGGCAGTTGGAGGGGCTATAGCGCGCAGGTTTGTGACTCAAGCAGCGTAAACAATGCAGCCTGGTGTGCACGCACGCATGGCGTAGCCATATATGGCCGATCTGTGGTCAGGCGACTGTCAACGCTACAATTCCTACCTCTCATTGTATAACTTCCTTCTCACAAAACTTTACCACTGGTAAGTTGGAATGATGCGTGGACTTTGAACCAGACTAACTTGGACCTTCGCTCTTCGGTGGTACCATTTTTTTTTGCAAAACACAGAGTTTGCAATTCAGCACCGCTCAAACCCTCCAGTTAAATTGTTGACAAGTGACGAAAAAATGAAGCAGGCTAATAACCAAGAGAGGAGCCCTACTATTCATCACCACGTTAGGTTAAGCGTTAAAAGACCCTAGTTGAACCAAAATCCACCCTGTAGATGGCCACAGAACGCTGAAGAAACTCGTCTAACCGGCTGTCGGGAAGGTTGGAGTTACAGATTTCCCATGCTCACAACCGAGCCCTTCACTGCAGAGATGACGTCACACCATTGCTCGAGGCGAGGAGACACCCTCGTGACTGGATAGAGTTACACAAAATCGTGCCAGAAAGGCGATGGATTGCCTCTGTCCGATTAATCAAGGGAGCAGAGTTGCGAGGGCATGAATCATCCACCCCCACGCGGACTCACTCACGTACGCACGTAGGCACTTGCACGGACGCCGACGCAGTAACCAATACGAAACCAATGGCCATATATGGTAAGGCGTTCATGTGTGCATATGTATTGCATGCACACACTCCCGCACGCACGACTAGCTGTTAGGTGATTGGTTGGATGGTTGTCTCCCTGCTGAATGCTAATGAGTAGAGCCACAGCCGCCTGTTCCTAGCCCATTCTGCGACAAATTTGTAATCCGTTTTCTGTCATTGATACGGGTCATTTTAAATCCACGTTTCAATTTATTGGAGGGTGATGCGGGTGTAGTTGTTCCCACCCTCAGTAAACAAAGTCCGTGATGTACAGTTAGCTGCATAAACAAACATGTTGAATTGGTGTAAAGAATGTTCATCTGTGTGGTTTAAAAAAAGTTGCGCTTAGGAAGTCGTTTTTTTTTCACAGAGTTCTGCGGGAACGCTTAGCTCACCCCGACACGGCTGCCAGTCCCTTTCAGCCCCGATGTGGCTCTGCAATTGAATGCTACGTGAGGAACACTGTCGATTTCACTGATGCTTCACAGAATTTCCTCGTTAAATTAGAGGGATTGATTATAACACAAAATGTCAGTTACAGTGAATTTTGATTTAGAGAGATTTCGGGAGATATCGCCCAGCGTTGAGTGGCACCCTACAAGTCTCCCAGCAGAGCGACCTCGGTGGTGTTCAGCAATGGTCAGCACTGAACGCTGGACGATAGATAGTGCGTGGTGCATTACCGAGGCATAAGGAACAGGTCTCCACGTTTTCATCACACTACTTAGCTTCAGCTGCAAGCGAAACTAGAACTTGACAGGCATAAAATTAGCTTGATGCCTTTTCTATTTATCAGCATCACACACTCACGCAAACATGACCCCCAATTCTTCGACCTAAACGTATATGTGAGGTGTAGATAAGGTTATCCGTCGAGACAAAGCTGACGCCCTAGGCCTGGAACACCTCCGGGGCGATGCTTGCAGTTACACCAAAGCGTGTCGCAAACTGATTGGCGGAAGGGGAGGATGTCTGCAGCCTGAGGAGCAGGAGTAGAGGATCCAGTCGAATCAGAGATGTGGATTTGATGTCACACTGAGGTAATAAAACATCCGGCCCATGGTGGTCCATTTCTCCCCTGAGATCGCGGTAGCCCCTACATGGACCACAGTGACTCCATCACAGAATCGAATCAGTAGAATACCAGGAAAAAAATGAGAGAAAATAGGCAGCTTTTAAAGCTTTTGAAGGGTTGAAAAGCCACCAGCTCATCGACCTTAATAAATGCGGGGACAATTAGAGACCTTCCGACTGACCTTGACCTTGACATGCACTACACATTGATCACAACGTCTTGATCTTCCAGTAATTCTTTGTCCACCCCACAAACATCAACACAGAAGTTCATGAAAGCATCTAATTTGAAATGTCAAAACCAATTAGGAAGACAAGCCACAGTTGTCAATTGTCATAACATGTATGGTGAAAATCAGAGGCATAATATTCTTGTTACTTAAAGGTTGTCAGTAGGGGGTTATACTTTACACAAGCGGTCGTTCAGACACCGGTTTTGCCACTTTGGCTTTTTGGAGCTGCTTTCGCAATTCCTCCTCACGTTCACTGAGACGTACAAAGTAGACCAATGCCATGAGGAAGGCCAAGAGACAGATGAAATCGGCAGCAATGAGGACGTAAAAACTCTGCCGAGGATCAGACAGTACTAGGTTAAATTCAGCCACATAGCCTGAGGACAGGGGGGAGGGAATGTGGACGACTTCACCAGTGTCCGATGGAACCGCCGATTTATCGATTACGGCGCTGGTTCCGAGGAGGCGATTGGCTTGAAGCATACGGGCTAGGGTTTCGTCACCGTGATTGTGAACACCTTCAATTTCCGATTCTGCCAGACTGAGACCAACGAGCAGACCGATGACTATAAGGAGAGAATTCATGAAGTGTAGGGAAAATTACAGCGCAAATGTTCGAGTAGGTGTGATGACTGTAGAGGGCCTCGTGGCTCCAGCTAGGAACAGAGAATATTGTGTCCACCAGAAAGTGTGTGAACACAAAATCTGGGGGTTCGTCAGTACCTTAATCTTGCACCAGAGAAACTGACCAGTTCACCTACTGGTACCACTTCTACTTCTCAAAGCGAAAACCTTCCATAGTAATTTGATTCTTAAAAGTTCAGCATTCACCAACAGCTGACGAAAGACGAGTGTCACATGTACGCGACGCCGAGCTCACGCAAGAAAGGCCGCGGCGTCAACAGGGATATAGCCACTTTCATGCATGCAATTTCTGATACACAAACACCATCATCATAATTTTGAAGCAGGATCTGATGAGGCTAGACAATGATCACCGATTACTTGCATTCAGCGTGTCACAATTGGAGGAATGGTGAGAGGTAGGCGGTCAAGGGGAGCCTCGAATGGGCGAATTACCCATTCAATTTCAGAAACTACTTGGCAAGGAATTGTACCTACCTAACCCGAGGAAATGGGGGCGAACATGCTAAAGTTGCAGTTGTTCATGTGGGTCATCCACAGGGTGTACGTCTCCCATCCTCCATGCATCCAGATGGTTCTCATAGGCTAGTCTTAGCAAAATCCCAACCTTTAAACCAATCCTGGAAATCCACTTCCTCAGGTGAGGGATCCTGAGTTGTCTCACCCCTTCATTCAGCAATGTGCCGCCCTTTGTTTCCCATAATAGTGGGGTGGGATTTGGTACCTTTCCTGACATTTCACACTTTAAATACTGTGGGGAGAGAGAATGTGAATGTAAAGCCCTTAGTGCAGGCGTCAACCCACGCATTTCATGTCGTAGATAGAGCCGAGAAGCTTCGCGTCATGCTGACAGGTACCGTAGATCCGATCTTGATTATACAATGCATAGGAGACTGATTTGGCTTGGTGCATTCGCTTTCTCAACGTTTCCGTTGGCTTTCAATGAAATAAATGGACAAGTGGATTGTTGAGTGTCCGGAAGGTAGTTCATCATCTCGTCTCACCTCACTACACGACAACGCATTAGCACTTGATGCTAATTGTGAAGTCCAGTCTTGTAAATCTACAGTGAACGAGTGACAAAAGAGCCTCCAATTTACCACCTGGAGCTCCAAAGCTGTAGAGTATTAAGACCTGGATACCTCAACTGCCCTGATTTCTTTTGCAACAACAAGCAGTGGAGGGAAGGAGGGAGGGCAGTCCGCCCAGTGGTGATGCACCAAATCTCGAAAAAGGGGAGAGTGCATGGTTCAAGATCGTTTGCTTACCCACAGCGTGAACTGAACAAGCTCATACGATACTCAGTTGATATGCAAGGTTAAGGTGTAGAAGAGGCGGCGGTGGAGTATACGTATTACTTGACAGCCTCGTGCAGCGTGGAGTCGCAGTACTCAATGGGACCTTTCGCTTCTTAAAGGAAGGCCGATATGCAGACACGATCACAAGCAGGGGTGATGTAATTCGTGAGCTTTGGTGATACCTCTACTCCCACTCGAGCTCTCCCAGGGAAACCCATTCTAGAGGCATTGCTAAAAGTCAGGAGTGAAACACTCTGACAGAATCAATAGTCTTGTCTGCCTCGAAAAAGGAATCACTTCATACCAGGAAGATGAATCTCAGTGGAAAGTGCAATATGACCTTCAATAAGCAAAAAATTCCTACCAAAAAGTACCGCCTGCGGTCCACCACACATGCAAAGGGTAGTAAACAGCGCTCATATGACGCATATGAAAGAAAAAGCAAAAGATGATGAAAAAGAGAAAAGAATTGGTGAGAAACAACCAATCGGTAGCCTTCATCTCTTGTCCAGATCCATCTGTCAATGTGCGCAAACTGCCACTGGTGAAGGTTCTTGTTGACACTTTCATCCACACTCACACCACTTTGCTTTTTTTTTGAGGACGGAGAGTCGCCCTTATCGTCATCCATCCACTCTATTCACCCAAGCGCTCGTCTGCCTATTCAACAACGCTACCTTCTTCAAATACCATTCAACAAATTGAACAAGAACCTTTTACCAGCTTAGCAAACAAGTTCAAGTTCACTTGCACCTGCTTCATGCAACTAAGATTCGACGATACGGCGATTCCAAACGCCATGAGAGCAGCAATAGACTGTCGCAAATCCATCGTTAATACCGCACGTATGTGGAGGCGGTCCCATTCCTTTAACAAGTGTCCCCCAGTAGGCCACAAGGAGTCACTTCAAAGAACTCAATGCTTGATATCTGCACATTAATTTACCTTTACCCACTTTGGAGGTGCACTCACCTAATTAATTAGTCTATTTTGGAAGATAGTGGATAGGTTCTTAAAATCTTCGCTGCGTAAATGTTGAGCACCTTGCACTCAATTTCACCTGCAAGACCTTAATTTTCAGAAGGCTGTAGAAGTTGTCAACTATGAAGTAGGAAGAGATTTTGATTTCCACACTAAGATGGGGTTCTTAGCGTGTAGTTTAGCGAAATCCCCATCCTCCTTACAGAGCCCTGCTTCACCACAGCTGTTCGCCTAGTTCTCATAATTGGAGTCCTTTGAGCTAATACGGCTATTTCAGAAGGTGAGAGAGCAGGCAGTCGTCTCATTGTGATTTTGATACTGGATAGACCAAATTAATGCAAAATACTCAAGACTTTAAAAAGCAATCCATTTGTCAATCATAGAGCACCCCTGGACTCAAAATGACTGGCAGACACCTGTGGAGGTTCAAAATGACCAGAATGTGGAATGAAATGTTTCATTGAATCATGACAGCAATCCCAAGCTCGTCTGTTTCCTTAGTAAATATTCAAAACTTCAAAGGTGACCCAAGATGAAACGTACGATAGATGTTACATTCCAGGAGACACGTCTACTTCGGCAACGGCACTTGCGAGAAAAAATGGGATGGTGGGCTTTTCATCTCTTACTATACTTAACCATTTAATATTTCAGATGACTAGTTAACCCTTCGAACATGCATTCCCTTGACTACCCAGAAATTCATCCATCCAACCGCTCATTCGCCCTTTCGCTCAACGATCAGACCGCCTAGCCATCAATTCACCCATCTAAAAAGTAGAATTCTAACTAAAACAGACTAAGAATGGCTTCATGAGATACGTAGCAATAACATTTGACCAGCTTCTTCAAGAGTCTAGTAAATTAACTTCCAGAAATCAAGTCATTTCCGTAACTTCAAAACGTGACGATTTCTTAAACCTTCCTTAGGGCAAATTCAATAGTTGAGGTCATCATTCTAAGTCGAGTCGTGTTACAGCATGAAAAAGACCCAGCAACCACACGACAACTGAGGAGCTAGCCGGAAGCCACCCATGCATTCCACTCTCTACCAAATAAACTCAACCTACCAGCGATGAGATAAAAAAGGACCTCCACCGCAACAGTTCCCCACGGTTTGCCCTCCTGACCACGATGGCAACAGAGAAGGGCCGCGTGGATGATGAGAGCAAGGAGGCCAAAGATTAGTCCAATCACGGAGGCAGCTTTTGCAGTTAACCAACGCGGCTCTGAAAGGATGGACAGGAATCGGGTTGGTCAAGGCGCAACCAATGAATTTACAGGACGTTCACCAATCACACTCTAAGGAGGCCGATGCTGCTCCTCTAAATTATGACTTGGTCATGAGCTTCCTATGATCAGCTTCTGACACAGAAGGAAGGCGTCCATCGTAAAGTAATTAGCATCCACAGAGAGTCGTGGCAGAGAAGGACTGAGATCTAAACCGGTGACTCGAAAATTTACCCCAATTTTATGACTTGGACCATACATAGAGTAATGGGGCGGAATACAAATTTACTCAGTCCTTCATGGAAGAATTCACCTCTATAAAGACAGAGGCAAGAGACGTTACCACAATGGAATTATAACCTAGGCAAAGAATTGGACAATGCTTTAGTTATAATAAAGGGGAAAGGAGGGATAAAACGAAAAATTCTTTGCGTAAGACATTATCCGCCTACTGATGAGAGAGGTACTTTTGGCCCCATGCCCTATAATACCTTTAAAGGCAAGTCATTAATCAGCCTCAAAAGCCGCTCCAGTATCGTACTGTCGTACTACCGGATTGGTGGGTTTAATCACTGCTTCGAATCTGGAAATACATAGTCGTTCCCACAGTAAGTGGAAACACCGCAACTAATTTATTGTTTCAGCCTTAACTTGATCACGATGAACACAATTTGATGACGAAAACATCACAAATTTGTGACGCTGTGAAGCGATAAAAAACAGGGCGTCAGTTAAATTGGATCAAAACACATACCATCAAGAACAGGCGGATACTCCAATGCCTCCACTACTGGATTAACTTCATTGCCCGTAATCTCGCCTCTAACATCAAAGAGACCTACATGGATGGAGATGTGATGGAAGAGAGGTGGATGGCGATTATCATAGATGAAAATTTCAAAGAGACGACTAGAGGAGACACCAGCTAGAGCTACAATAATTCCAATAAGGAGGATCACTGCGCTGGCGTGATAACAGCCAATGGCGCATCGCCTTGGACGCTTCCTTTGGTGTCGTAGACGTGGTTCACCGTTGCCTACGGCACCACCGATATTCTTGTTGGTGGCTCCTTCCTTTGCCATACAGAGAGATCTGTGGGGAGGAGGAATAGAGAGGGACGTCTCGTCCTCGGGCGACGTTAACAGCGACAGCAGTGAACTGCACCTATATGCATGCACGTACACACGCACCGAAGTGCGCATGCAAATGCGCACATCGATCACGACCAGCCTACACGTTGATTGGCTGGCAGGACAGTGTGCGAAGCTGATTGGATAGAGTCACTTGGTGTGTTTCATCGTGCTTGGGACGGAAATGAAACTTGGCTATGGTGAAAGGAAGGTGTGGCGATGGCTCTCAGGTGTCGGGGTTTATTAAACATACTTTTGCCTTTTCCAATTTCTGTGATTTTTACAGAAATTTGGGGTAGATAAAGTAGTTTATAAGTAAGTTAGCATATAACCGTTACGGTTACCCCTTGGAATGTATGCTGGTGATCCGGCTTTGGGGGATTGGAAGTCTCGGGACGCTGCATTAGTGGCAGTGGAAAGCAGACCCCGACTTTGATGGATTTTGTACTGATCTGTACCGCCTGTGGTAAACTTTGGTAGTGTGAAATAAGTACATGTGCTACGGATGGGAGAATCTCTTGCATCCCATTACAGAAGGGTTAAGATCGACGTCCATCTTCGGTACCTCCCTCACCCTCGTGTTCTGCCGAAAGCTATTAACAACTGAAGCGACACTAGCCGTGAACTCCAAGTCCAGTGGAACTGCCAAGAGGGACCAGCGACGTTGTGATCAAGCATCCTCCGTAAGCTCTCTCTCTGCTGTTCTTGGGCAACTCGCCTCCCTTAACCAAAAGGTGTATCAACAGATGTAGATTGTGCAGGACGCCATTCGATAGCATCGTTTTATGCTTTGCACACGTGGATCGCGTGCATCCCGTTCCCATGAAGCCCGATGGCCCCATTTGCTCAGGTTTCTACAATACCCTCGCGTTTCTCTCACGGCATCAAAAAAGCCTGGAATCACAATATGTGTTGTGTGTGTATCCATCCATTCAAAAAGTTGGGTTCGGACCCCCCTCTTTCATTGGGGCATCTTATCATGAGAGAGGAGGACTAAGAAATACGCATTTGCTGCACCGAGTGCTACGCGGAATTGATGACACTACAAGAGCACATGCGCTCAAATCTCGATGACTGGAACGGTTAACTCGGGGGTGCTTCTCACAGCACAGCTTACGTTGTAATGGCTGATACGGGAGCTGACCAAGGAGAGCGTGGGAGACGACCCTCGAAAGAAGAGAGGGGCTGTGTAATACTCTGTTTATCCGAACTGCCGGTTCCTCTCACTTGGGTGGCCATATTGTGCTAGCCGGTTGGCTGGGCTCCGGGCCGTGCCAACAGTCCCCAATCCCTCTATTTCCAAAATGTATAATCTGTCCAAGTACTATGCCTTCTTTAGCCTTCAAGGAAGTCTCGGGACGCCAAACCTGCCACTCCCTTGATAGCGATTCCTCTTGGCGGTATGGCCTCTAGGCGACGCCAGCAGGCTCAGTCCCTCAGTACGCCATTAATGTCTTCTGTTACTTTGATATCAAGTCTACACCATCAGGGCTTTATAAAGGTGCTAAACTAATTTTCCGCTCATCCAACTCAAAATATTGAAGTTCGTTCAATATTTAACTCTCCTCTTCCGTAAAGGTACACATAGGGTTATCCGCCACTGTATTTTAACTGGGTGCGCTGAACTCCAGATCAAAATCAGGAGCCTTAATTTCCTCTGCACATTAAACATGTGCATTTTTACAATTCGTTACGCCTTCTATTGGCACCAAGAAATTCTCAGGTTTCTTCATTGTATGGCGGAGTTATTTTGGAGTACAGATGAATTTAAGATGACATTTTTGAAAGGTACAATAAGGTGAAGGCTGTGTGAAAGACGGAAAGGGGAGAAATATTTCCGGAAATTTGCGGCACATCAAGCAATCTCGTTCATTTAAAATATCTCAAACTTTACTAAATTTTTAGGTAACACAGCATAGCTATATTCAATGCAACATTTTGCAACAGTTGTTAAAATGCTCAAAACTTTAATGCTTGGATTGGTACATGCGTGTCTGAGAAAGGTATTCAAGTATTTGTTTGAACGTTTTCTTCAGGCGCGTTACTCGGATCGATATGTCCGCGAGTTTTCGTGGTTTCCTAACGCACGTGCTTGGGCGGATAAGAAGCGTAAGTGTTAGCCACGCAATACTTCAACGTTACCGACTTATTCGCGATAGTAGTGAATGTGCGTACTAAACCCGTCCTCATTTTCCAAGCCAAAAATTGATTTAGTTTATTGGGACCTTCTCCAGTCTTGAATTTAAAGGGGTTTAATTTTTATTCTCTTTTGTGCTCTATAAGTAGAGCCTACGCTCGCTACCCTGATGTTGGTTACATTTTTCAACTTTGGATGTTACGGTCACCAGGGTGCTTTCATTTATTAAATGACATTCGAATGTTTGCTTTTGATTCAATTAGGTTTTTCGTCTTTAGTAAAATACATGAAATAGAGCAGTCGTTTTTAGTATAGCGAAGGTCTGTTAGGAATACAGTGCACATATAGAGACTATGTGCTGAATAAGGGGACTTTTGTCACCTTTCGCATCTAATTTTTCGCTGCATTTATTTTGTTGCTAGTTTCTTGATTTATTTTTCAACTGTTTACACTTGTGATTTTCTATCTGATTTTTGCCTAAACTTTATTTCTTTCGGAGAAGTAGTTTTGTGTAGCAGTTACAAGTAAACTATGCGGCGGAAGTGCTTCCTTTCTACCTTCTTGAAGTGATTTCAGTTATTTTCTGTTTCCAAGTCGAAAACTTGGATGCTGTCGTTAATCAGGCAGCAATGAATTTCATGCCGAACCTTTGAAAATGGTACACCATAACCATTGAAACTGGTTTTTTTCGGCAATTGCAGGGGACAGGACGGTTATGAGCGTGTGTGTATTTATTACAGATTTCGATCTATGTTCTCTCCTCAGCTAAACTGTTCGACCACTAAAATACTCCAAGCACAAATTCCTTTGATCTTGAAAGTTAAACGCGCATATTTATTGCCCCAAACCCTACCACCGTTCTTAGATATTGTTCTTTTCGCCAGAAACGTGTCGTCCGAGTCCCCTCGGAAGTTTTCAGAATCATGAGCAGAAACCTTTTATTGGTGGATCGTTAGCAGAATTCACTTAACCCTAACCTTTTAATGCTCAGATGGTCACCTTTGTTCGATCTGTCGTCCACGCCTTTCTCTTATTCTTAGCGCCAATCAACGATGCCTACGGTGAGGCACCTGTGTCTGATCGCCGGAGCAACAGCAGTGGGCGCAGTAGCGCTTGCGGCTCCAGTCTTTGCCTCCGAGTTAATTGTCCATCCTACGAAGCTAAACTGGCCTCACCGGGGCATGCTATCCTCCCACGATCATGCCTCGTTGCGACGAGGGTACCAGGTCTACAAGGAGGTGTGCTCTGCCTGTCATAGCATGAAATTCCTTGCATATCGCCAATTGGTAGATCATGTGCTCACTGAGGAGGAGGCCAAAGCCGAATGCGCAGAGGTAAGACCTCTTAGAAGAACCCGAACTACCTCAAAAATGTGCTGCTGGTGTAAGGCATTTAGTATTCACAAATGAGAGAAATTTTCTTTGACAATTTGGTGAGGGTTGAGGTCTGCTTCTCCTTGAAATATCGCTTCAAAGTTGTATGAGACTGTTTTTCCATTTTCAAACCAATACGGAGTGTCGACATTTGATTTTCTAACATCTAAGCCTGTAATCTGCTTGCAAGTTCTGCATTCATAAGTCTATGATCCTGCTTTTTGTCCCCTTTCCAATTTGATTTTTGTGCTTTTAAACAGACGTGGAACCTTTTTGATCAAAAAAAATCACATGACTTAGATGGAGTATGCAATCAGATTATCGCTAAGATCCACCGCGAGGAGATATGGTGCTGTTTCTTGTAAACTATGGTATTTGCATATTTAAAAATCACAATTTCAATCTTTTTAAACGACATAGAGTGTGACATAGAATTTTGCGAAGAAACAAGGCTGAGGCAATATTCGGCTTGTCAATTGTCTGTGCTTATTAAAGGTCTCAGCGTTTCCTTTCCTTTTCACCGGTTTTAATTCATTGAATCCGACTATCTTATGACAGTCACCGTCTCAAATATTAGCCCTTCTGGAAATAGTCCAGTTCTGCACTCCAAATTCGTTTGATTCAAACCATTTGCTAGAAAATTCCCTGCTTTGGAAGGCCTCGCAATCTGTATCAACAAGGTACTTTCCTCTACTGTACAGTATCGAAATACGAGTTTGGGAAAAGCGATGTAAATCTCCTACAATATGATGTTCTAGGCAAAACCGGGCTCCATTTCTGATAAAACAGTTTGCTACCGCTGCATTTAGCCGAAGGAAGGAAAAAAAAATTTAGGGCTTGTATTGCCCAAAGGCGGAGTGCACATTTTGGCTTTAGGAATAGAAAAGCCTGCACTACGGTAGGTTATTTTCTTGGTGAGTGTGCAAGCAACCCCAAATACCGCCTGAATGGCGGTATTTGGGAAGATTCTTACTCTGTTTCAGTGAAATGCTTTCTGCAGTATTATAAAAGTAAACTACTGCATCCTTTATTTGACGGAACGGATTTGAGATCTAGAACATGGGAAATTCATCAGAAACTCGATAGGAGGAGCGGTTTGTTAAATTTAACCGCCCAAAAGATAGTATTAGGTCACCAGGTATGTCTTTATGTTTTTATAATAAAAGTAGTGAAGCGATTGTCTTGGCAATTTGTAACCCTTTACTATCCAATAAGATCCAAGTTAGCTGTGAACGCCACTTATAAAACCCGTTTTATCACCGGAAGTAAATGAACCTAGCTCCAGCTACATTTCCTATCTCATCAGCTTCTCCGCTCCCTGTTCCGTTCTGTCTCGCATTTGATCGTCCGATTGTATAACATTGATGCTGCAAGAGGCCGATTATCATTACATGGAGGTTAGAGAAATCTGTGGTGAGCGCGAAAGAATGGGATTAGGATGGGCTGATATTTCCTCCCCCACTTTAAGAGTGCTTTTCATTCGAATGAAGGCGGAGCAAAGAGAGGAGGGTTTGCTTTTGGGTAAGAGTTCCTATGGTGCCGAACTTCTGCAACTCGTTCAACTTTAAGCAATATCACTGAGGTGAACCATATCCATAAAGCCTTACAACAGAGCACACGACAGGTGAACTTCTATCCGGATGTGCTGGATGCACAACCGCTGTTGAGATGGGCCGTGCTCTCCAAAGAAGACGAGGAAAATATGGTACCAATCACGCTTGACTCGTCCATGATGTAGGCCTAATGCGCCTTCTTCGAATTGGCTTCCATTCCTATAATGTGCATTGTCTTTGAGGGCAAATACCCAAAAATAGCTTTAGCTACCTTCATTTCTACCCTACGTTCACCGTGCAGTGAGAACAGGGGTAATAATCATCCCTTGACGGTAGGAGAAGTACCATCGGGTGAATATGGAGGCCATCAGAACAAATCATCTCACGGGCAAGCCGACTCGTATGAAACGTTGAGCATTGCGAGAACAAGAACAGGGCATTTTCTCACTGATCGACAAGTCCTTAGTGTTCCTAAAGAGGAATTTTTTGCGCAAAGCCACCTTACGTCATGGCTTCTTAAATTTGTTGCATCCAGAAAGAACAAGAACGGCAAGTGTATTGTTGAATAGAGGGTCATTTCTTCCAGAACAAAGTCTATTGGACGTAGTAATATATTTTCCTTCTGACGACCGGATATGGGGCATATATTTTTTTCCCAGTGGTACCTGCACTCTCCATAGTAGGGAAGAGCCATTCAAAGGTGTATTTCTTCCCATTCCATAAACCGAATTTTTAGTGCGGTTTCAAATGTTTTTCTACTGTGAAAACTGGCGTTTTTGGTATTGAAATAGGGTGGAAAGAAGTCTGGGAATAAGTTGGAAGACTGAAACAAACTTTTGGCCAGGAAGTGCTTGAAACATTGCAATTTTTTATCTCACGAATGAGTAAAAATCTGGAATTCTTTTGTACCACGAAATATTGTGCTTTGCCGCGCATCCTTCCCAAATTTAATATCTTGAACAGAAGGTGACGACGCCTTGCTAAGAAAAATTTATGGCATTTTGGATATTAGTCACAAGTGCTTAAAGTGCCCATTTCTCTTCCTCCCATCTGTGTAGCTTTTTTATAACCCCTAATCACGGCTTGACTTCCTTTCAAGAGTGCACGGAGTGCCGCCATAGTTAGCACCGTCGGCGAATGCAGCGTGGTTAATCTCCGGAATACCGCTGGGGAAAGGGTACTTCCAAAGCCTTTCACTTCATCTCCCCCAAAGGGCGGAGCCTGGAAATTTTAATTAACGCCCCACGTGGAGTATAATTCTCTTGCAACATATTCAATTTTAGCAATTCTAAGCAGGGACTCCGCCTTTAAATGAGTATTGAATGTGTAATTCTTTTTTTCCTACTATTTCATGCGGTTTAACAGATTTAAGGCCGTTTTCCTCCTTTCTTCATCAAATCTGCGGCCTCTCTAGAATTGGTGTCCTTCTGTACCTCTGGGCTGTGCGTTTTATATCAGCCGAGCCTAAAGTGTCCGATTTAACCATTGTGTCTCGTTGGTGAAATAGACTTTGAGAAGTCTAGGATAGCTTTTTATACCGTCTTTTATGCGTTGAATGCGGCTTTTTTACTTCTTTTATAGGCTCAGAATATTCTTTGCAAGATGCCAAAATGCTGTTTTTTTCTTTTCAAAATCATTTGAAGCACAGTTGTGTGCGAACTCGTCGCTCAGATGGAATGGGCCACTGCATAATGGAAACCACTCCTAGCTGAAAATGCATTAGTTTGTTATTATTATGCATAGCTATGGCCACTTCTCTGAGGTGTGGGTGACACATGTCCTGGGGCTTGACAACTAATGCAGGTGTGCTGCTTTGGCTTACAGATCCTGGTGCAGGACGGGCCGAACGACGAGGGGAAGATGTTTGACCGTCCAGGTCGATTGACAGACCTACTGCCCTCGCCCTATCCCAACCGCGAAGCTGCGCGATTTGCTAACAACGGGGCCTTTCCACCTGACCTCACCTTTATCGCCAAAGCGCGTCATGGCCTTGAGGACTACGTCTTTCACCTGCTCACCGGTAGGTGGAATCCTTTTTACCCTTGCCCACTCCTCCTCCGATTTTATCAGTTCCAGGCTGTCTGGCGATTTTTAATTCATTGTTGAGTTGCTTGAAGTTAATTTAGAAATCTGTCCGTATTACTGTTTTCTAATGTAGCCAGATCCATTAATTTTAGATTTATCAATGCATCCTTTACTTCACCCCGTGTTTATCCACGCAAAACATTTGGCCGAGTTGTTTGTTGTCATCCCAATGGTAAAGGCACTTTTACACCTCCCACATTACGCAACTACTTCTTTGCCTTAAATTAGTTTAAAATATGTTAAATTAATCTGCCTTGTCACCTGCGTTTTTTACCTATTCCACTGCCACGGTTTACGTCTTGGAACTTATTTTTATGGCTTTCTACGGGTTCAGGAACAGATTAAATTAAAACACTTTGGAGATAACGAAGAGCTGTTTTAGTGGAAATTCGAATGCCTCAAGAGAGGCATACGTAACCTTGTTTCGGAGTGAGGGGGTAATCGACCACCCCAGTCTCATGCTGTTGCTCTCCAGCAAGCTGACCACTCTTCTAATTTTCTACAAGATTACCGTTTTCGAGACAGAGACGATCACTAAACCTGTACTTAAATTACGCCAAAACAGAAGGGAAAATATGCTCTCAACTACTGATCATTGTAAGCAGATGGCTTGTGTGTGCGTGCTGGCGGCGCAGATTGACCTCGTCGATTTGTGTACGCATTATTACGATTGAGGGCCTCTAAGGGTGTCAAGTTTTGCGGTTACAGAGTGCTCCACATCATCTATCTAGGTGTAACCACGAAGAAGGAACCTTAAACCTGACTCATGATAAGAACTATTTACGCCGAGATAGGAGTGTGATATGTGCACCGGGTCAGCTTGGTTCCTAATTTTTGGGCAACAAGTAGCTGTCGATGGGATGTCATCACAAGTGGTGACTGTGAAGAACTTGAGGATGTCTCTTTCTTTCAAGTGATCAATTCTGTCAACCTTTGGCTTGAAAGGGAGATTGATCTATGAGCATGGCTGCCGATAGAAAACTTAGCCCATTTTCCGAGCTCAGTACATTTTCTTTACTGGCCATTACCAGGCGGTCGGAGTGACTTCCTCGTACAACCTTTGAGGACAAGTCCTGGTTGCAAAGTACTTCTTTTTAAATCACTCTACGTTTCACGCCTTGATATGAAAGGTTGAAGTATGCGTTATCCTCTGCAATGCTTCACACCTTTTTCGGGCACAGGTAGTAACGCAATGGCACCTTAGCAACCCAATATCGCTAATGTCCATGTACACACGTTGCATTTATGCGTGCTGACAGCTGGTACTAAGTGCTCTTGAAAACCTGTTGATTTACTGTTTTTCACTTCTTCTTCTGTGTTCATCCTTCGCTGTCTCTTTTTCCATCGCTTACACCGTAGAAACACGCAGTGTATTTTAAGCTACTTGTCGACTAACAGACTAATTGATGGAATGGATTGTTGGCTGACCTTACTTTGGGGGAGGGGGGTGGTTTTCGTTTCTTGTTTGTCCCTAGACGATCAATTATGCATACTTTGCGTGTGTGTGTGTGTGTGCATGTGTGTGCGGTGGACTGCAAGCGAAACCGGTCAGTAAAGGTTGTTTGTTTCTTGAAGACCAAACAGCGGTTACTGCCAGGGCCTATATCCTGTGTAAGACAAAATTGGAAAGTATGCTTGCTGGTGTTTATGTGTTGAGCTAGTCGAGAGCTTGACTTCGGGAACAGTTGGCACTAATGCTAAGACCGTATGTAAAATCAGGACATGGTATCAGTGTGCAGTCCCACTGGCTGAAGGGTTGAGTCGCGTATGGTTTTCTTCTCAGCGAGAAACTCTATCTTCTTACGAAGTAATCAAGAGTTGACCATTAATTGAGAGGACGTCTTGACTCCAATTTGCTCGTGAGGCGACGCGTCCTCCTTCTCACCCTCCGTACTCATCAAAGTGGTGATTTTTACCCTGGCTTTGAGAATGAAAGTGAGACGGAAGTGAAGTTGGCTAGGGATTGGGCGAGGTAACGTGCTATCACCAATGTACAAGGAGCGATCAACGCTCCCTATCACAGGCTACAGGTAACTTAGAAAACAGTTCCGGTACAAAGATTTGTTAGCATAATGCTGAACCACCCCAGAACTTCGTCGTCGGTGCTGACGCTCACCTCCTTGTGTCTACCTTTCATTGTGAGAAGCTTTGTCTATTGCGCGAGAAAGTGTTCCACGCGCTAAATAGAATGTTGTACAGGAGTGACTGGTGAAACGGTTTCACCATCGAATAAAATATTCTGCTGCAGAGCGGGTGTCTCCACTATGGCGTAAATTCTCATTCATGAAAGCCGTTCCACGCACCAAGTGAAATGTTTTACAGGTAACAAATATCCTACTGTGCCCGAAGTCTTCCATACGAGTTTAGGTTTTGCGATCCCGTTAACGTGAAGCTACCTTTTTGAACTTGGCGACGGCACACACCGATCACGTACCACTGCGTGCAACCCTGCCGCACCAGAGTCCAATTTTGAAAATTCCAAAATTTGATACTAGAAATCGTAATCACCAAGTATGACTATCACTCTCGTTGCTAGGCTACTGCGATCCGCCGCCGGGTCGACAGTTGGAGGAGAATCAGTACTACAACCCCTACTTCGCGGGTGGTGCATTGACTATGGCACCACCGCTGTACGACGAGCAGGTGGAGTACGCGGACGGAACGCCAGCCAGCGTCTCGCAAATGGCCAAGGATGTGGTGAGCTTTCTCACCTGGTCTTCTGATCGCAACCATGACAAGCGCAAGCGAATCCTCTTTAAGGCACTCATTGTAACGGTCATTGGGACCATTCTTGCTGGTGTGTATAAGCGCAAGAAGTGGGCCAATATTTTGACCCGCAAAGTGGTCTACAAGAATCGTCCAATACCAAAAGACCTCTAGGAGGCGAGTGGTAGCTTGCTCCTTGGGGTGTTTCTCCACCTCTTGCCTTTCTCTCTTCCCTTCCCTTGTGTTTTTAATTGTTTAATGAATATGCCCATCTATTACTTAACTTTTAGGTCGGGTTGACTCTCCCCTTTACTCCCCACTTTTCATCCTCTCAGGACGTCATTTTGTCTTCCCCTTCCTATTTCATTGATGCCAAACTGAGCGGGTTCTTTTTTTATTAAAGTAATCTACTGTCCCTTCCCATCTTCATAAATGTTAAACAGATGATGATTTTTTCCATGCGAACCTTCATTACCTCCTCACACCTATGTACCTCTTTTGTCTAATATGAGTGAAGTTTTTAGTACCTTTCAGTTTTGTCGCCCACTTAGCAGTCACTGGCAAAAGCCCAGTTCCTTCTTTTGTGCCTCCATCTTTACAGCTGAGCTGGTGACCATCTCCTGGATTTCATAGACCTGGACGGGTCGTCCACCAACAAATTACAAATCCATTGATGAGAAGTTTAGGGTAATTGTGTTCGCACTTAGGGCTTAAAACAACCCAAAATCGGATTTCTTGCTACAAAGGTATCCTCAAACCCGGCGACAAGTCGACTCGAGGCATCCTCTCTCCGTCGTAACCAATCAGCAGAATCCTACTAGTCTATCCACCAATCAGACTTCAAATCTATCCATCGAGAAGCGGAAATGCACGACTGGATTGCTTCCCTTACCCTAGTTGATCGTTTGATAGCAAACATTCAAATAGCTGTCAGATCCACTCCTCTTTTTGATTGATTGGCAGGCAGTGCTGAACCAAGGGTCAATCAACTGACTGGGCACAGCCCTTTTTTATGACTTGCCAATCTAAGCGGAGCAACTACCTAAGGCTAATCGTTTTTGCACACTTGGGAGAAGTCGAGGAAACCTTGATGGCGAGTCGGAACATTTATTTTACACAACAAACTCGATTATAAACCTCATTGTTATGAGTCGGTTCGAGAAGTGTCTCTCAAGGAGTAGAGGGGGAAGAAGTCTCCTCCCCCTCCCCTTTTTTGTCTAAGGCATCCGTCTAGCTTGCAATCAATTCCTGTGGCTGCGCATGGGGTCCTGGTGATACTCGTAGGCCAGCCAGAACTTCTCTGCAATCCGTGGGGGAAAGTTGAATTCAGAGTGGTGCTTCTTGAGAAGTTCGAAAAAGTCCTCCTTTGTCGCGGATCGGCACTCCAGGTCGTATATTGATTGGGCTGGACGCAAAAGACCAATGAAAACACTAGTTTCTAAATGCTAGATCTTGATTTGTCAGCTTGGGAATGATGAAAACCCAATCAAGTGCTAGCAAGTTTCATTGTATAGAATTGCTTATTTGTGAGGGACGTTTTTTTTAGGTATAGGGGATTCAATAAGTTGTAAAACGTGAAAAATCGTTATTATAATTATCTGAGCACTCCATAACAATTTAAAGGCCCCAAATTGAATTTGAAGCCATCGGATTCGCATTCGATAAGAACATTTGGCTCTCCTGTTTTGTGAATTAGTTCCAGGCTTCTTTATACGTTTTGCAAAGCCTCGGCTGGAAGCACCTGAACGTGAGGGATGCTCTTACATGTGTTGCATTAGTACGAGCACTAGCGCCTTTATTGGTAACGTTCGTGCTCCTGATACACACCTGTTTGCAATGCCTACCATAGGTCAGGGCCATCTTTACCCTAAAACACAGGCTTATATCCTATCTGTTTTTAAGACTGAAATTTAAGCACTCAAAAGGAGAGCGCAAATTTGCCTACAAATGCTGTTATTTAAATATTTCCGTGAGGGATACTTAAACGGTGAATGGGTAGATGAAACTAACCCAAATCTTCATCTGCAATGCCGATGAAGTCCTCCACAGTTTCAGCAAGTCTGCGAAGCAAGATCATCTCGCTTTGACTCAACTGAAATTAAAAGTATAACTTAATTTTGCTCTGCCCTTTTTGCTTACTCACACCGAAAATGTGGCAAACAAATAAGGAGATTCAATGAAAGATGTGCCTGTACGTAGGGGTGGATACACCAATGAGGAAACCAAAGTAGTGGCAAAGTGACCAGCAATGCCGATGATCCACACGCTGCCCCTAGAGTTGACTCAACTTACCCCATGGCGGTCATCAGAGGTCTGACATAGTGCTGAAAGCTTGAAATGGAATTCAGATTTTAAAGCACCGATTAAGTGGAATATCTCTACTCATGCTAGGTCCATATGCGTCACCTCTGGAAGTGAGGAACGAAGCGGTTGCACACGCAGAGAAAACTTGATTTCACCTTGTCTTATGAAGGAAATACAATAAAATGTCTTAATGTTATATGTCAGATAATTGCCAAATTCTGAGGTGCAATTTACCCACTGATTAATAATGTGGTAGTCCATTCTTATTGGTCTGTTTCTCACTTATTTTTGATTGGTTGAAATACATCCGCCACATTCAAAATGCAACAATGCCTTAAAACGGGACGTACTGCTTCCGTGATGTCAGCACCGGTGGCAGTGAATCGGATTGTCTGTAGTCCATGCACACCCTGACGTTTGTTCCGTCTGAACACTCCCGCTGGAAAAAATGCTCCAATGTTTAAGCACAAGACAGTAAAAGAAATAAAGCCTGGCATCATTTCTTTCCTCATTAAATGCGACTTGTATTATTGCTATTTAAAATGTAGAAATAAGTGAATTCACACATATCAATACTACAAACACCTGTTTTACTTAATTGAAATAAGTAGCAGGTTGTGGGATGTAATGTCTGCCGACATTTACTATCAGTCAAGACTAATTTCTGCGGTTCTCCCTCCATTTCACATGGTGACTCTTGTAACAAACTGGATGTGCAGAACGCTCTGGAGCCATCCTATCCACACGGCCGTCCCCCACCTTTTCGACCTAGTGATGAGCTATTCGATGTGAGGGACGGACTCTGCATTCCACACAGCACACGTACTGAATGCGTCCTTCACACCTGATCAGAGGGATCGCCATTTAGAGTCCTTTGCAACAACCGAAACCAGTTCAGTGACGACGGGTGATTCAGAAAAATTCTACCACATTATTTCACTACTGATTGTAATAAAGCCACAATCACGCGACTTTGGAGGTGGACTTGAGTAGCATCAAAGAGTGAAATCGGTGATGACACGATTGTGCTGTCACTGATTAGCTCGGCATAGAATAGCAGTTGGGGTATTTATTGCCAAAAAATGCTGCTGTAGTATTCACCCGCGCACTCCCTCAATCTCTCCCTCTCTCTCTGACCGCTCGTGGTTTTTTTTTCTTCCTCATTTGCGTTTGTACCTCGACTTCTCACTTTTCTCATGAAGCGATTCATGCAACGATGTAAAGTGATCGCCAACCAAAGAGAAAATTTTCACATGCTAAAATGCAGCGTAGAGGAAATCACGGAATTATACAGTTAATCTTGGACTGATTCATCCAAACCTGTTTCTTTATTTCTCAATTTAGTTATTTACCACAATGTGGGGTCGTTCTGGCCTCCCATGATGCAAGCTTCGGGCCATTGGCAAGGATTTCCGCTACTGCTAGGCCTTATTGCAGATTCACTGACTGAAGTGAAGGGCGCCACGAAAGGAAGACATCCACAGAAACACTAAAGAAGGCTCCTCACTTCGAGCTCCACACAATGGTCACCAGTGAAACAAGACTAGGCTCAATTCCAGTTAGATGTCGCTAAGAAATGCGACTGACCCATTGTGGTACATCGTCGGACCGAGGACGCAATATTCAGGAACCCCAACTAATTCCGCAGCACAAACCACCACCGGTGGATAGCAATGCGACTTCATTCTTCCTTGTCTCACATCTGGGTAAAATAAGCTGGAAGCCCGAAAGATGCTTCAGAAATGATGCTATGCAGTGCAACGCAACTTATTTTATCGACCTGACTAGATGCGCCTTTTCAGTCCATATGTATACAAGTAAGAAAGTTGTCTCACTGTAACGGATAGTAAAAATAAGTGACAATATGACTTACGCAGTATACTTTTCTCGGGTGAAATGAGACGCAGCACAATATAGCTATTGAGCGGAAGCTCCTTGAGGTACCTCACAACATCCATGTGACGCGAATTGATGAATGACCGACCGTTGATGCATTCGATGAGGTCCCCAGGGCAAATACTGTTGGGATGCTGTTCTAGAAACTTTGCCACCACTCCATTGTTCGAAATGCGTTTCAAAAAGACCCCACCAGCTTTGTTGTCCGACAGAGTTAAACCCAGGGCATCGGCAGACTTCAAGAAGCGAACCTCCTTCGTTTGTCCTCGTGTGTGGGCATAAATCACGTGGTTGAAGGAAAGCTGATTGCCTAGCAACTTGTTCATATCGACTTGTGGAGTGTCCAATGTGCAGTACATAATCTACTGGGGATAAGAGCAGTAATACCTCAGTCCGCAGCCTTCACTAGCCGATTAACCTGGTGACTTATGCTATCATCGGAATCCTAGCCTCCATGATATGCAAATTTCCTTCAAGAAAACCGGATTCGAATGTTCGGCAGATAAGAAGTACATGCAAATCAAGTAACCTTGGTCCTTATAGGTAATTAGTCTACCACACAACTTTCCAATTATGCAAATATTGCGGTAACTTTGAGAACTACTAAAACGAATCAAATGCTAAAATTGAATGTCAGATATCTGATACAGGCATTAAAACCCGTTGTAGTCTTAATCGTAGCTGAAACCAAACGCCAACATTTCCACAGAAGTCCTACGCTAATGTATTGGCAATACCAATGCTTAATCTGTTTTATGATATTTTAGTCGAAATCGCAGGCATTTTTTATTGCAAAGCTCAATTTCAATCTCCTAAGAAACTCAAAAAATTTGCATTTGCTGAAATAGTCAACAAATCACTTGAGTGCAGACAATGACTCCGAGTTAGGGTGACCGTATTCATTGCTAAATGAGTCACAAAGTAAAGCAGGAATCACATGTAACTAAAACACGCACTTGGATGCCGAGTCGCATGCTTGAATGGCATATAAACTGATGAAATTGAGGTAATGACCTGAAAACAGGAGTAATTCCAGCTGTTGAGATGGTTTTTTAAGTTAACTACCAACTGCGCATATACTGTCTGATAGAGTAAGGTCAGGAAGTCATCTTCATTGGCAAGACTAGCTGATTACACTGTGTTTGGGTGGCTAATTATGCCTTTCGTAAATCGTCTGCCTTTTTGAGCGCTTGAGTAGGAACCCCCCTCGTGTAGTTAGAATAAAAGTAAAAAATTCGGAACTGGAAGAGTGAATGCTAGCACGTGCTCACCACCTAGTCAATTTTAATATGACAAGTGAACATTAGGCACAATTTCAAAGTCTAAAAAAAGCCAAACTTTAAAGTGATTTGTACCGTGAGTCAGTGAGCTGGTAAAATGGAGACCATGTGGGTCTGTGTGTGCGCGTGGTTCACCAAGGTATTGCCGCAAAGAAGTCATATAAATGCAGAATCTCGAGGAAGAAAACGGCCTATACTTTGATTGGTTGATTAAAAAGATCAGTGAGCCACGAGGTCAGAGTACTCTCTCACCCACAGAAGTCGAAACTTTGTGGAATTTTCGGATGGCATTAATGTATATTGCAACTTTTAGACAGCATAATGGGCATTGTTCTCCCACTTCTAGTAAACAAATAAAAAGCCAAAGCTTAAGCAAAAAAACTGGGTATTCTTCATGATATGGATGTTTGTCTTGAATAGCACAAACAATTGCAAAATCTACGTAATAAAAAGAGCAAATTTTTTGCTGTTAACTAGATGTGAAAGGGCATTGTTGTGAAAGGCCTCATATGCCAATAAAGCTGTGCAGCTAATCCACAAGGATTCATGCAATGCGCCTTTAAAATGTCAAGCAATTTACTTAAATGTTGAATGCTATAGCATTCCAATCCAAGCATCTGGGCTCTACCAAGTTCCTCTAATTGAGTCTTAATACTCCTAGGCGATAACTGCGTTGCCTTTCACTTAAAAGGAGGGAATGGATCCTAATCCTTTGAATAGATGGCACTTAGTCAAATGTAGACTTTAAAACTGTCTCGTCAATTTATTCCACAGTTTAAGAACCCTCGTTGAATAGCAGTAGATGTGTCTCAGAGGGACACAGGGAAAATTTTCATCCAGTCTGGTTTTAAGACAGGTACTTATCAGAAAGGCGATTCATCGAGATGTCATTTAAGCATGAAAGGTTGAAGATTACAAAACAATGAAAAGGGAGTCTGGTTGACTCACCTGCGAGACAGGTATGCTGAAGGTCTCTGCAATTCTTTGATAGAGTTCAGGGATGCTAGCAAAGCCCGAGATACGCACTTGATTACTGCCGTGAGCAAGTTCACAAGCGAAAGAGAAGGGTTGAACTCGAGCCTCCCTACTAAAACCTACACTTCCACCTTCCATCCCCATTCTATCGTAATCTATGGGACGGGGCATCACAGGTGGTTTGTACTCATACAGTGTTCCCGAGGCAGAGGTCTGCTCCGGGTTCGCTTGAATGCTGAAAGGTTCCAAGCTTGGACGTTGTTTTTGTCGCCGTGATGGGTAATATGGAGGTGAATGTTGACTGCTGTGGTGGTTTAACGAGCTTGAATTCATCCTGCTAATGTCTCGTGTATGTGTATGTGTAATAGACACGCAGAAATGAAGCGGTCCTTCCTTTTCTTCTACACCTTCTTCACTCGTGTTTCACCTCTCACCTGGTTGGCCCTTGATTAACCAATGAAGAGTTAGCACTTCGGTTGCCAAGCTGAGTGCTCATCGATGTGCCTGTGTGAGTGAGTGTGCGCGAAAATAAGGTGAAGTGGGATGAGGTAAACGATGCTCGGCTAACGACGGTTGGGGCGATACCATCAGGTGAGTTGACAAGGGCAAGAGAGCGCAAGGTGCTCTTAGTTTGACATTTACTGCCACTGATTACAACAGGTTGCACAAATAGGCTAAAACACTGGATACAGAGAGGGTGCTAAGGCGTATCAATAATGGTTGGAATAAATGCATTCTCACATGCAAGAAACTATAATGGCTTCGGTTTCTGATTAGCGAATTGTGACAGCCGACTCGGGAGCGTGTCAAATGAATGCGCAAGGGATGAAGCTGTAATGGTTTTGCGTTTTATTTGACTGTGTTTTTAACAGGGTGGGTAACTCAGTCGCTGCAGGCTGTGCTTTCTCCCTATGACACTGCATTCGGGGTATACTGACAGCAACTTAACCATTACGTGAGACAGTGGTGTGCTTTCTCAGTTCACTTTAGAACATTAGGACAATTATGGAAAAATTCGGGAAGCCAAATTAGAAGTTGTTAGTGAATTTACTCCTAACAAAAGTTCAGACACCGGATTTCATTTATTCAAACTACGCACACCAACATAATAAACCACTTTTGAGATTTAGTAGCAAAAAAACTAACTTGCATTTGACATCGTGTTTTTCGCTCTTATCGCGTTCACCCAATTGACAAAATTTATGGTAAATCTTTTATGATAAATAGATGCATCAAGAGCGTTGAGTTCGAATATTAAAAGCTACTCTTCCATCGTGCTTATGCTACAAAAAAATTGGAGGTGTTAAGCTTTACCTTAAGCTCTGGTTTATAAGTTGGGATATTAACCACAAAAAACATAATTACTTTTAGTAGCGTTTGGTCATTCCGAACTAAAGGCAATAGCACTATGCAGACGTCTTCCCAATGAATGATGTTAACTAGGTAGTTTTCTGAAATCAGTTCTTTTTGGCATCGCATGAACCGAAAATCTTTTTTGTTGCCCAATCTTTGTTTAACTTATCCAACTACAGTATAGGGTAACTGCCCCCGTCCCGTCACCCTCTTGACGTGTTCGATATGAGTTACGTTCCGTTGGGGGGCTCCTCGCGGGGAGGAGGCGCTCCCCGCTACTGTTGTGGTGCTTTATGCGATCCTCGAAGCAACGTTCATCGTTATGGCATGCTGTTTTTCATCTGCCTCATGTCTTTTGGTAGCTATTACTGCTTTGACAATCCTGCCGCCTTACAGGATGCTTTCTTAGTGGACCTTCATCTCACTATGACTCAGTTTATGAATCTCTACGCCTTCTATTCTTGGCCAAATGTCGTCCTTAGCCTTGTTGGTGGTTTTTTTATCGACCGAGTTATTGGTATTCGTTGGGGAGCCATCTTTTTCGCCTCTATCATCTTCGTTGGTCAATGCCTTTTTGCTTTGGGAGCTTTCGTTCCCAGCATCTATTTAATGTATTTTTCTCGACTTATTTATGGAATTGGCGGTGAATCTTTATCAGTAGCGCAGAATGCCTACGCCACCGCCTGGTACACCCCGAGCGAGTTGAATTTCGTCTTTGGGCTTTCCCTCAGCATGGCCCGAATCGGTTCCACCATCAATATGAACACGATGCGTCCACTTTACGAAGCTCTAGGTGCCACTTTCCACATAACTGGGAACAAGCAAATGGGCCTAACTTTATTTGTCGCCTCGGTAACTTGCCTCTTCTCGATCGTATGCACAATTTCACTAGCATACTTTTATCAACGGTTAGTACTGTCGTACTTTAGTAAGCAAAGTGCTAGACAATATTGATTCTGTGCTTTCTTAAAGGTATTTGAAGGCTCAATCTTCTATCGTTGTCCAACAACCGCAGTCCCAGCCACCTTCGTACAATTCGATTGACGAAACGCAACAACCCTCGGAGACAGTTGTTCCGCAACAACCCTCGGAGACAGTTGTTCCGCAACAACCCTCGGAGACAGTTGTTCAGCACACCGATCAGGAGGAGGAGGAGAATCGGATCAAATTGAGGGATATCTTTCACTTCCCGGCACCGATTTGGCTTATCTGCATCATCTGTGTTGCCTACTACGTAACTGTGTTCCCCTTCATTAGCCTTGGACTGGTCTTCTTCAAACGTGAGTGAGGCTCGGATTGCCTTTTTAGTCTAACATTTTTTTATTTGCTTGACCGGTATGGCTTTTTATCTCCCAATCCACCTGTAACCTATCCTCTCATCTATTAGACTAATCCATTGTCCTCCATGCACTCTTGGTTTATCTACCTACTTATCCCTAATCGTTTCCTTCTTGGTTTATTAATCCACTTCAGACCCATTTTTTGACTTTTTAGTCTGATGTCTAGTACAGTCTCGTGCAACCTCGCAATTGGCTAAAATCGGGCTTTATCGGATGTTTTTAACTTTCAAACCGCCTATATAATCTTTACTCATTATTCATACCTTTTTTTGCAGTTAAGCTACTGAACTTCTATTTAGCCCATCACTATTAGGTTATTTTAAATTGGTGTTCGTGTTGTGCAGCGAAGGTCACCTATTCATGGGCTGTAGCCTCCATTTTCTCTCTCTTTTCTATCGTAATTACTTTGATACGGGTTTCATGGAGACACATAGCACTTCCATTCAGTGGAATCTACGATACAAATCGAATAGACAACTCCAGTACTCTCTCCCTTGTGGCTCAAGTTATGCAACGATGTTCATGTGCTCGAGCTTGAATCCCGTCGAGTTCCCAATCAGACTATTCAGGAGACAAAGTCCTGAATGCAGGCGTTTTTATTTGCCGACAGGCATGCGGAACCTGGCAATTCGTACCATTTTGACCCGACCTGGGCTTATGAGGGATTAGTAGCACATTTGACGTCTATCTGTTTGAAATTTTGGTCGACATCGCGAGTTCCAGGGTGTTTTAGAAGGTTCGGACTTTGAACTCGGAAAAATGGAACTTCTAGGTATCGAAACAAAAGGTCTTCTGGAATTTCAAACATGTCTAGCATCAGCAACTTGATCCAACTAGTTTGCACTCTCAGGGAGGGGAAAACGCTGAACTGGGGCAGGCAGTGTGATTAAGAATACCGTGTCTACCCAGAGAAGTTAATGTCGTTTAGCTACTCAAGATTTCCTCTCTTCAAACGTCACCTCTGCGGTTTTCACTCTGCTCACTCTTCTGCTCCGATCTTGACGAGTCCGTCCATCGTAATTACCCGCGAGAGAGGATCGGAGGCGATGTAAGTGCTTCCTACCATACCGTAGCTTTGTGCACCGTGTCTTCTGCAAAGTTAGCTGTTTTGAGGCAGGAGCATTTCGTGGGTTGGCGCTAAAGGCTGGGCAGTGTACTATGGCGAGCATAGCTTGTGGACTAGTTGCTTCACGGAGGGGCATTAGTCCAGAAGTCCCATGAAAGAGAGGACTACTGAAACCGCAGGGACTGAAGGTGGCAC
The DNA here is from genome assembly GCA_001870725.1 of Taenia solium. Taxonomy (NCBI): domain Eukaryota; kingdom Metazoa; phylum Platyhelminthes; class Cestoda; order Cyclophyllidea; family Taeniidae; genus Taenia; species Taenia solium. The sequence continues at coordinate 60,748 of MIEF01007626.1, read as the reverse complement.
GATCTGACGTTAAACCGATTCCATTTTAATCTTAGATGACTACCTGATGCTGACAATCCGCACCATCGTCAATGACGCAGTTACATCTTTATAAACAGTTGACAGCCTAGTCAACCATGTGTTTACATCAACTCGGTGCTGTGCTTTGTACAGATTTTTCGGTAAAGTGTTTACTTGGAAAGAAGTCTACGCTACAGACGACTCCAGGCCCAGTTCTTTTAGCTGTCTCATTCAACCGCTTGGCAGTTAGGCGTTTGAATGAATGGTAAAACTTTTGATGAGAAGGTGGCCGTAGTGCCTCCAAAGCTTGCGGACGCTTCTATGACCGGACCTTCAACCAATGCGTCCAATGTTGAATGCAAGATGCGCATCCATAAACACCAACACTCCTTCCAAGTTGTAGGATTGCAATTGAAGTGCAGTTTGGAGCTATTACAGTGTCGAATCGGCATAGTTTCCTTCGTGAACTTTATATTTTGGTCAATTCATTCTATGACTCCTAAAAAATCAATGTCCAGATTGATCGGTTTAGATAAGTACGGCCTTGAAGCCTCGGAGGCCGCAGCAGTGAACAGTCTGGTCTTCGTGGTGTCAGCAGTAGCCAGCCCATTAGTCGGTGCAATGGTGGCTTGGATCGGCTACAGCCTAACTTGGGTTACCTCGGGCGTCGCATTGTCTATCGTCTGCCATGGCGTCTTTGCTTTCGTCTCTGCGGGTCCTCCTCCAGCTTTGACTATGTGCTGCCTAGGTTTGAGTTACTCCGTCCTCGCCAGCAGTCTCTGGCCTCTCGTTGGTGCTGTGTTGCCACAATATCAGCGTGCAACCGCATACGGCCTCATCCAGTCCATTCAGAACCTCGGTCTTGGGCTTACCTCTCTCCTCGCTGGGTATATCGCCGATACCAAGGTCTTTAGTCTTCATTTTCAAGACAGATCTTTCTCTATTAAGGGACTTAATCGCCTATCCATTATCTTCCAGGGATATCTGGTGTTGGAGCTTTTTTTTATACTCTGTGGATCAGTTGCGCTGCTGGCAGCAATGGTGCTGATGTTGTGGGACCTTCGGAATGGACGCCGGCTGAATGTTTCTTTTGCAAAATGTCGACGAAAGGTGGTCGCCACCACCCCAGTGGGGGCGTCGTCTGTTGCTACGGATACCACTCCGCTTCTGGGATAACTGCCCCTCATTGCTCTTCCAAATTTTGTAAATGACATATTTTCCGTATCTCCCGCTTTTGTCGAAGGGAGGAGGCGTTGTCTACTGCAAGCACGAGTACCCAGAGATCAAAGACTCCAATAAGGAGGTCTGAGTTGGGTGGTAGCAAGATCAATCAGAAGAAATAAACAAGAATGGGAGCTTCAATATGGTCTTCAAAAGCTTCGTTTCTAGAGAATTAGAATAGACACTTTTCCTGACGTTGTAAACATTGCCTGCGACTGTGGAACCATATCTGTCGTGTGATGAGGTTGCACGGGTTTGGAATGTCCGTTACGAACGCCCGCCATCCTTGATCGACGCTGATGTCATGGTCGGTACATTCTCATCGGTGATTGGGTCATTGGGCTACGATTTTAGTCAAAAATCGCTCAGCGTCAGGGATTCTCGAGGTTGATGCAGCTCCGATCTCATATAATTCGACAGGGTGCCTTCCTGTTGCTTCTCTTATCACGGATTCTGTCGAGATGCCTTCCGCTTGCGTGCACTTGAAACAGGGCATCTGTGCTCATGGAGGCTGGGTGAAGTTGGTTCCAGATCCTGTCCTCGATGTTAGGGCATTTAGAGTGTTTCCACGTGGAACTGATCAACCAGGAGGAAGTCACTGATACAGTGTGCGATACCTGTCACAGCTTCAAAACCGAATTTTTTCGCCTATAGTAATAGACACACAGGAGATAATCTCTTTGCCCCATGGGAATAATGCATGTCGCAAATTGCAAGAATGATAACCGTGACAGACACAAGTAGTCACATGACGATTGCGAGCTTTTTCGTCCTTCACCCACCAAAGACTGTGAAGGAAAGAAGAGAAGTTTTGAAGTCAGCGTAGCTCTACTGTACAAGATTGGAAGTGGTCAAAAGAATCATCTTGGTCTCGAAGACGTGGGCTTCTGTCCATCTCTGTAGACGACTCCAGGGACAGTTTTTTATGATGATGCTCCACGCAGCCGATCAGCAGTGAGTCGGTTGAATCAATGGTAGAATTTTTGAAAGACGGTCGACCGTGATGCCTCCAACTTCAGCCTGAAGGCTAGTCTATCGCCTGTCGAAGCTAGAAAAGGGATGGAAAGTGAATGCAAGGTAGTCAGCCGTAGCTATGAGCACCTGCAATATTGAAAAGGCAGCTGACGTCTGGGATCGAAACATCGGCAAGAACTCAACATCACCCAACGCTTATTCATGCATCGGATCAAACGCAATGACCTCGGTTAAAATTCCATGCTGATGATCCAGTCACGTGACACCTCGCCGATGGGAGTGGATTAGTCATGACACCAGTGTTGGGTGCTGGCTGCCCATTATTTTATCAACGTCTATGTTTCGGCGCAGTCACTGTCATTCACTGAGCTGAATGCGGGCGCCGACGGGGAAGGCGGTGTGCGCCTACACGTCTGGCGGATAACAGACGCGATGAGAGCTTGTCGAGTTTTTCATTACTTGTGTACTCTCCGCGCATGGTACTCGCCAGACAAAGGATTGAAAGAGAAACCGAATGTTGTAAATGTACACAAACACATTGTGCATCGATGCGATCAAGCTTCAGAGCTGTCCAAACAGGAACGTTTTCTAGGCGTTTTTATAAACACTCAGCATGATCGTTCATGCAATTGCTGCCGTGCTGTGTGCTAAGGACAACCGTATGCTGAATTGTCATTGGTGTGCAGATCCACGTTTGGCCGCTTTTGGGCCATTCATTTGCAAACTACTGTACATCACATCACCAACACAGACTGTCTGAATTCTTCCCTTTAATCTAAATGTTATTCTGACATGTAGCTGGATTGCAAATCCTCACCTAAAAAGCTGAGGAAAATTTAGTGCATGATAGTGTAGTTTATTGGTACCGATGCATCACTGGTAGGTGATTGTTTCAAGGCGCACCAAGCTATTTGATTGCAACTTTTTAACACCAAAATAATGCTAAAATTTCCAAAGCAGAAATTCATGGTCTATAAATTACTACTACTGAAATAAATTAAGTAAGCAGTTTACAATTCGCTGCTAAAATGCTTTGTTTTCAAATGGTTTTTTACTCAACGGTCAATTGACGAAAAATGCGTGCATTTGACAGCAGCAGATGGTTACCTACGGTCTGAAATAATTACCTCTCAGTTTTACTTTAATGTACCACATCGCTCTACCATGTCATTCATTCCCATTTCTTAATTGATGGTGGCGTCGCACCGGAAAAGTCTTGCACCTAATTGCCACGTCCAGTCAATTTACCCACCGAGCATGGCTGAAGCTGTAGAGCCATGCACTACAAGGTGTTTTGGAAAACATATAAAGTGTGGGCATTCTTCATTCAGCAAAGTCTTTACGTCACACATATGTGATACTGGGAATTTCGTCATTCTTACATCGCAATGCAAAAGTACCGGATCTGCGCAGTGGATCACGATGGAATAGCTTTATCTACCATGAGGTTAAGGCATCGAGGTCACTATGCTTGAATTAGAGGCGTAAAAACTCTTCGGAAATGTTCAAACTACCGCCACAGGGCCTAACTGGATTTCGGTTCCCACAATAGCCGCTCCCACAGCCGGAATTCCAAATCACACGGCGGTGGCAGTGGTGCATTATTTATTGTGTCTGACCAATTTCTGGGTCTTTTTCCTTCCCCTCGATTAACCCATGCCCCATACCCCTTGCTGCCTCTCATTTTCATCTCCTTTCCTTTGTATGCACACAGATGTATATATATACGTATGTGTTCACTTGTGTTGGTACAAATTCGCCGGCCTATGTGTACACACCAAATCAACTGATCCGCGAGTGCGTGCGTGCATGCCCGCGCAATTAATAATTGAAGTTTACACGCTACTCCGTGCAAATGTGCCTCCATGGGTGAGATTTGCGCCACGATATGACAAGCGAGAGGCGGTGGCGACGGCGGCAGCAGCATCAGCCAATCGGGTGATGGCTGAGTCATCGGACACGTGTCTATGCTTGCCCGCGGACGGTTCGTGTCCACTGTGCGTGCATGCGCGCTTTTCATGTACGTGGGTAAGATGGGGGCTATGCGAGGATGGTGGTGGCGTCGCCTTTCAACGAGCCAGGGTGCAGAAGGCAGTGGGGGGTTAGAGAGTGAGGGGAGGAGGAGGGGAACAGGAAAAGCGGAGGAATGAGGAGTAGATGGCACACGCACACATACCCTGACAAACTATGTGCTTGCGTCAATCATGTGTGGCCCTGTTAAAACGGTCACAAATGTCCACTGAGTAGCCTCGTCCAAAAGGCTTAATTACTTTTAGCATCTGCCTTGCCTGGCTTTAAAAGCAAAGTTCTACTTCCCAATGGAGGACAAAGTGAGTTGATGAGTCTCTTCACCCCTGGGCGTGCAGAAGGGCTGATGGAGTGGCAGCGGAATTGCATATCTCCATCGCAAAAGCTGATTAGAGAAGGAGACGCATTCAATCTATGCGGTTATTGTCCTACTTTTCAATGACACTGCAATCGCACATCCAGATGGAACATCACCTCCCAAGTGCTCTGCTGTCAGGCGGTAGCAATATGGTTCATTAGGGTGCGATTTATTAAAGCTAGACGAGTTTCAAAAGGTCGTCACCTCTCCTGCCCTCTCCGCCTGGTGACTAGCACCGTTCAAAAGTGGTTGCCCCGTCAACCAATCCTGAGAGTAACAGCGAATTTGTGACTCAGGTTAAGGTGGAGATCTTGCGTCAATCTCATCCCAGCCACATAGTCATATTTCAAGTTGAAGAGATATGAATTGGCTAAAAATAGGTTCTTTCTTGGTCTCTACGGGAGGAATTGGTACTTTATGGAAGTGAATTACACAGCAGTTTGATGTCGCGTTGCATGGAAAAGGATTGTAGGAGATGATGCTGATATTGAACGCAGTTGTCACATCGCCATTCCGCGGGATCTGTATGCCAGTGATCGAAAAACAAGATTTCACCTCTTTCCATGCAGTCAGCATGACCCAAGAAAGGATGGATGGACGGTCTAGTTGAAGTCGCCTTTGGAATACGCCATTGGCTAAGTACAAATGGAGTCGGCTTGAAGAACGGATGCAACAAAACCTCCTCCACCTATTGATAGACAGAACTGGTGGTTTCGTGGGTGCTCAAACGGCATCTAAATAGCATTTTAGGGTGAAAGTAGCAAGCCAGAATTTTTGAGGTCATAAGGTCAATTAATCCCTTTCAATGGGTGCCACTAAATTTCTGTATCCACCTTATCCAGGGGTTCAACAGATTCATCCATATGTCTGAACTATCCTGGGGACTGACACCTTAGTCTCCTTTGTCATCGATGCTGAGATAATCGGCTTCGCCTGTATCCACTACTTGGATGCGCATTTTGATTCTTGAATGAAATTATTCTCTTCTTTCTACTTGTCGCTACTTGTCGCTAGTCTTGACTACGCGAAATCAGGGAAGCTTGGCCAACTAAGTCAAGGGTGGAATTTAGCCGTCTTGCTCAATATGCAAAGGCCTCCCTCTTCTATTCTTAGGGTACCAGATCTTCCCAAATAGCATTTGAAGGTTTAATGAATTGTCACTCCTCCATCTTTCCATAGGCAATGTAAGACGTTCGTTCCAGTCACTGACACAATTGGGGGGGGGGAGGAAAGAGAATGATGTCTGAACCCTTTAATTTATTGGATGATAGTCAAGTGCTGATGTCAAGAGAGGCTAATAATCGTCAGCTGGAGCCTTGAGAAAGCCTAAAGGGGGGTGGTGATGGGGTTGAGGCATTATCCACTCCTCTTCCCTCCTTCCTCCCTCTTGGGACAGCTTTTGCATTTTCCTTTGCATCAAGAGGAGGAGAAGGTGAGGGGAGAGGACAATTGACAAACATTCCTCTCTTGGTTGTGAGCTTTCAAAACGCATCCAGCTTCAAGCATTGTCACCGAGCTGAACCATATCAACCCAATTTGACAGCAAGGCACGTAACAAATGAGATTCCACTGCAAATAAGGGATACAAGATTATTGTTGAAGTCACCTCACCATCAAACCCTATACCATTGAACACCCTTCAGGAGGAACCGCAAAACAAGAACTAATTGCAAGCGTCCCTCTTTCTTCCATATTTACTCCAACCCACTAGGAGGAGTGGAAAAAAAGCCACCACCAGGAGTTATTGAGAGTGAAAGAGAGAGAGAGAGAGAGAGAGAGAAGCTTGCTTTGTGGAGAGGTAGATTTTTCAAAATAAGTCAATCTACTTGTAGACGGATGAATCACTGATCAAATGAAACAACCAAAAGGGCAGCTACTAACTTTAGTAGCCTCTCGTCCGCGCGATAACTCATTGCCGCACACACAACGGAACACACGTGTCCGGAGGCGATAATTGAAGAGCACATCCATGATTAGTGAAGAAACAAGTAAACAAAGACAAGATTTTTCAAGAGACCTTTAAAAGTATGCCGATTCTTTCATCATTTATTTGTGCTAAAAATGGCAGCCAGGGATCAAAATGTCACCAGGATGTGGAGTTTAACACCTTGGAAGGATGAAGACATCGTGTCATTAGGCTGACAGTTGGCAGCCCAACAGTAGAACAGCCGCACACTAAATATGGCCCCTTCTGTGACATTTAGAAGTGGTTTCCAGTCAAGGCAATGGGTGGAAGTGCCCTTTGCCATTGCTGTGGTGCTTTGGTGCCTCTTGAAGGCGAAACAACTTCCATCAAACTGGTGAAGTACTGAGCTTGGTTTAATCTCCCTTTTTTACATCTTGAAGCCTTTTTGCATGAACAAGATCAAGATGTGGCTATGATTATTGTCTCAAAAAGACACAAATCCCTTTAATAATTCCTTCATTCTTAAAAAAAGTCGGCCTGTGGTGAGAATCTAATTGAGGTTTGAAAGGAACTTCGTAAAGATTCGGCTGTCGTTTGTCATTTTGACAGATTGGTAGTGGATGAGTATCTCGTGCATCTGTCGGGTGGACTTCCAACTGTAACCAAATGGATCAGTTCTTGAAGCTCAATTTTTCAACATTTAACACCATCTTCCAGGAAAATGAGCCATCCAATCCAGAAGTGTTTATTTGAAAGATGCATGGATGGACGAATGGAGAGATAGGTGAATACGGGATGGATGAGTGGACGTATGCACTGTTGGATAGATAGATAGATAGATGGACGGATGGAGAGGTGGATGGGAAGATGAGTGGATGGAGGATGGACATATACATACCAAATGGACGGATGTTTGGATGAATGGCTACGAGGTTGATAGGTAAGCAGGTTGGATGCAAGATGGGTGTCAGGCTATTCAGGAATCCTATCCAATTCTACAGCATGTATTTTACCTTCTGTAATAGGTGACTTTCGCCCTATAAAGCCAAAACCCCCACAACATTGGGCTGGATTAAAAATTATTGAAGGTCTTGCTTCACCTTAGGCAGAAATGTGACTGCATGGAACGTTGGAGGTTGACAGTTTTACATTGTGCGTCCTCGAGTGATTGTAAGTTTTACTACCATCCTAACGACATAGGCGCCTGCTTACGTTTATAGCCTCCAATCCATTCTGCAAGTCAGCAATAAACCATCCCCAGCACTAATCCAACACCTTTTCACGTCTTCCGAGATGCCTGTCGGGGTTCCATCCAAATCCAAAAAAAGACAACGATCCATGGAAGGTGGTAGGGAGCCACATCGTGTCAACAATGACTCAGAGACATATTTGACTTACACACCGTCATACTTTTTACCTCGCCTCACTACCCACAACCGCAGACATCCATCTAATGCCATGATACAGCTTTGCCTTTTTTTGTTCCTGCAATAACCCAAAATCGTTTCTTTCTCGCTTTCTCTCTGGTTGTGATGGCTGACTTGCCAATAAATCAAACTGGTGGAGATGGCTGTTGAAAAAGGGAGGGAACCAAGCCAAGACTGTTTACTTCTGGCGAACACGAATCTATGAAGGAAAAAAAGTAAGGAGGAAGGAAGACCGACTGGCTGACTGGAAGACAAAATCATCTCCTACCTGATGTTAGGGCTGGCAGAGAAATGACCTGACAAATTTTGTCGACCCTGGTAGACATTTGGTTGGTCCCTGGCGGCCTTTTCCTCCTCCCTGTATCTTGGTAATAAAAGAGGAAGCAGAAATGGCTAATGAGAATGTTTTTTTGTCTGTCTTTTAGGAAATTATAGTCAAAGAAGGTGTTAAGGCTGTGTTTCCTCAGTGGTCAATGGTGCCATCCAAAGTCGGGCAGCATCCGATTCTTCACAGATCAAAACAATCACCCAAACGAAGAAGTCCAGGAGCTCGTTCTCCTAACAAATTAAGCCCCATAGACCAACTGTCATTCATTTCCCTGACCGCTTCTGCTGCTCTGCAGCAACCAAATACTGCTACTACCCCTCATCCCCTACGTAAGGCATACCCTCCACATACTTCGCCTCCCTTCTCATCAAACATCCCAGTTGGGACACATGATTCGGTCCAACCACCTGTCGCAAATCACCTACCACAAGTCAGCCACCAAACACTGCCCACCAGTTGCTAGCACACGTCATGTGTATGGCTTCAGATGCAGAAACGAGAGGAATGCTAAGAATGCACACTGGACTGTCACGTATTTGTGACACTGGTGGTCAACGTCCTCATCCACTCATTCATCAACCCACCCAGTCGTTTGTAGTTCGATGGCGGACTCTTCCAATCCCCCCCATTACCACCACCACCACCACCACCACCACCACCACCACCACCACCACCACCACCACCACCACCACCACCACCACCACCACCACCACCACCACCACCACCACCACCACCACCACCACCACCACCACCACCACCACCACCACCACCGCCAATGCAGTCTAACCAAACACGGGGTGTCCATCAAATGCACACACCTTCAACATTTGCTTCACACTGGCACATGAACTCCAACTCCCACAACCACGAAGGTGAGCAGTCTCGTCGTCCAAGTGCTATGCACAAGTGCATTGCAAAAGCGCGTGTTACTTGTGGCGACACGTCCAGACATCATAAATAGCACATTTGCAGCTGCCTCACCCAAACACCCTTGCTGGCATGCGTCAAATGTGGCTACACTCTCCAATGGAGGCACTCACACCCAATCCAATGCACTCCCATTCAATCAACCACCAGTTGAGGCCATGTGATGTCACCCGAATGGACTACCACCACCCACCAAAATATGTGCATGTTCCTCGACTCCACTTCCTTCCTCTCTTCTTTTGCCCCCTCCCCCTCCACCCTCACCTTCGCCTATTCAGGACGTCGGACGGTCACAGTTGAGGAGGCATGGCAATGCTGCACTTGATTGTCGCACTTACGTGAATCTATGGGAAGGATCGAGGCAGTTAGGAGAACTTCAGGCTCGCAACCGTAGCTACAACGTCCTCCTTCCTGCCACCCCTCTCCAACCAACTTTTGGCCTATGCTTGAATCTTCCCTGACAAGTAGCGTGACGATCAAATGTGCCTCAAGTGTGAAGAGATTGTGTGCAGCAAAGGTCATCCTATCTCCGTGTTGACTTCGAGGACATCGCACAAGGCGCAATCCTTCAAGGAAGCAGTAATGAGCATTCCGTCAGCACAATCTCTGGGCGTATAAGGACAGCCACTGCTTGCGTTTGCCCACTGTCTTACGATGGTTACCATTTCAAAGGGTGACTCTTGAATAATATGAACACAATCTACCTTTTTTCCCTTTTTCTTCTTTGCCTGTAAACCCCAAATGCAGCCTTTTGACACAATCTTCCTCAATCTGCCATAATTAAGAAATCACATGACAAAGTGAAGGTTCAAATTTTTGACCATATCTAAGTATTTGGTGAGGTTTTTTGAAATTCATCTTCAGTGTTGTGGGTTCAAGAAACTCAGAAAAAACTTGTTATTACCCAGGTGCACACGATACTCCCAGCACAGTCGACGGTTGATGGGTTAGTACTACTTCAAGGACTCGGAGAATACGATGAAGCCTGATGCCTTCTCATTTCGCTTTGGAATTGAGCTATTCCTCCCATGTCTGGTAAGGTGCACCTTTCCAAACGCCTCTTCGTTAAGTTGAGGAACACCTGCCAAAATTTCCTCCTAATTGGTGAGTCCTGCCTTAATTACTTGCAGTAAATTTTCTCCCCATCCAAGGCTTTTTCAAGCAGGTGACAAAGACGATACTATCACTTCACCTCTTTTTCAAAGCTGTCATAGAGCTGTCTACCCACAAGTGACAGTGATGGGCGGGTGGAAGTATGACGATGGAAAGCTTCCCCGCTCTTCAAATTCTCTTCGTTTTTATCCTTTTTAGCCCTATTTTACCATCGCATATAAGTGCGAGAACTTTTTCATCTAAAACGCAAATAGGTTATCTGTTGTTCTTCTTCTTTTCTTCCTCAAAATAAAATATCTCCTAACACAACTTGAATCAAGGCGTCGGAGGTAAATGGACCACTTGGGCCTAAATTTTTATTGCTTTGATATGATCCCAACTACTCCGTCTGTGTTGCATGATGCTGTTTAATCAACAAGTATGGTAGGATAATCAAAATGTTGTCACACATATGCGACGCTAAGCGCCAACTTGATTAAGTCTAAACAGGAGCCTTCTGGAGTTGAGGGGCTCAATAACCCTTTTGTTTAAAAGTAAGTAAGGCGATCAGTTTATACATCACAGCCATCATTTGAAACTGTTTGAGTGACGAAAGTCAGTCCATTCGGCCAATCAATTAATATACCAGGTAAACAAAGGTGTGAATTACTTGCCTTCCTTTATCTCACTTTCAATCACGTCGCAGAATCCCAACTGTAAGATTCGGATTTAGTGAAGGAATGCCTTAAATGCATCCCAGGAGACTTCACTTTGCTAGTCTCAACAGCATCCTCCATTTGACCAATCACGGTCAGGGCGCGATCACTCCGCGTGAGTCATATTCCCTCGACAAAAGTCAAAAGTAACTTTTATTTTGCTTCTCAAGAAAACAAAAATCCGTTAATAATCCAGTGGGCAGACTAATATAAGGCGGTTAAGGGTTAAGTGGTAGCCAATAAAATTTAAGATGTCAGAAGAACCAATCAATATCGAGGGTTACGCACTAACTTGGGTAAAATTTAATGTCATGAAGACAGAACAAAAGAAAGTGAATCGGCGAGAGGTTTTGATTGAGAAGCTGTCGGCCTGTGTAAAAACACCCCACCAACGGCAACTTGAGAGGAGACACTAAGAGAGAAGACAACAAGAACGGCGGCTCTGTCGGCAAAAGGCGGCAGAATTGGTGACTTTTTGACCTACTCATTCCTCCTTGTTGAGAGACTCAAAAATAAAAAGTTCTGCAGAAGAAGAAGGAGGGGGAGAAGATGAAAAGAACGCATTCGTGACATTGTCAACATTTTTGATCTCACGCATAAGCTTCACAAAAAGGGGTATTGCATACACAAAAACCCTCCTGACATTCCACTTCTGTTAGATTTGTCTTGATAGTTGTGATAGCAATAGGTCTGGTGAATCATCGTGTCTGAGCGCCGTCTATGCGGGATGAGAGTGTCTGGGGCAATCTATTCACGAATTACTTCGTAGAAGTAGGAATAGAGATTTATCCTGCACTTAGTGACATCTATGGCCGTACAGGTGTGAAGGATGTGGACCACTCCTTGCATCCTACCAACTATCAACCACGATCACAAGGCGTGGAGAAGAAACCGTGGGCCAGAGCATCCCCTGCGGGGTAACACCGGGCTGTGAGCATGGTAAGGGAACCTCTGACAGGTACTTCAGTGTTTATCCCAAACCTTTGACTGGAAGCTGCTAATGTATACACCAGAAACAAATGAAGTGTTAACATGAGAATTTTAATTTCAGTTTTCCTTCCTTCCTTTCTTTGAATCACAAAACGTGTAATTTAAATGTAACATCTTTTTTTGGGATCAGAATATTACACTAAAGAAGTACTTGCTGCACCGACAGAGACAAAAAAATCCGACACACACACACGGTTGCCTGCTGATTCGTCTCCTCCGCCTAAACTGGTGTGCGTGTAGGCCGAGGCCACTTACTTGGGGAATGCTCCATGTATCTTCATATGAAAGAGCTTATAGGCCTTTTTTGGCCTCTAAGACTACCCTGTCCACTTTGAGTAGGGCCGCCTAATGTAGATGGCGTGGGTAGGAGTAGAAAATGAAAAACAATTGGAAACAGGCATAAGACCGGAGGTGTCTTACTCACCCATCTGGCACTGGTGTCCTTCCACTGGTAGGAAGGAGAGTTTTATAGACTGTATCGGTGTAAGTTTTTCTTTTCTTTGAGAAGGCATTTGGCTGAGAGGCAAAATGACAAAAAGTAGAAGCTAGATTTTACCACCAGGCAGTAGCAATTAGCCCCGAGATAAAATGCAAGTGCCCATGCATACATAAGTGATTGCCTTTAAGAAGTCTAGGCCAATCGCCGGGTGACAACTAGTTATCGATTGGTCATGTCAATCACCTTCCTTGTCTACTTAAAGAAGATGCACCTGCGAGACCTCGTCAAGAGTAAGACGACTAAATAGGTGTCAAGGGAGGCCTATTGTCAACCACAACTCGAGTGACGCTTTAGGTGTGTGACAAAGCAATCGGACAAGTGGGTCCCCTCCCCTCTGCCCCCGCCCCTCGCATGTCCGCGAATCAACGAATGGTAATACAATTCTTCTCAGGTACGTCATAAAATCACGTTGTGCATTTTAGATTGGTTGCTAACTGGACTGACTGACTGACTGACTGACTAACTAACTAGATGACTTGTCTTGAAAAATGACGTTTGTTCATCTAGTGATTGACCATATCATAGCATCTACTCGTCACTCACTTCACACTTCTAAGTCAAGCCACAAAACCATGCCTGCCTTGTGTGTGTGTGGGTGCAGTTGTTCACAGGGAATCATTACCTTCCTAAGGGCTAAGCAGCCAAAACGAGTGAAATCCATCCACTCTGTACAGCACAAAGAACTTCTATTTCTTCGTCTGTTTATTCCTACAAGGCAAACTACCTTGACTGTGGGAAGACAGATCCAAGTCTCTGAATCTGAGCGACTGACAACAATGATAAATCATGCACGGTGCATGTCAAAAAGTGGGGCACTGAATCAGCATTTCCAGTAAATAAGTCTTCTGTGTGTATGGACTTCAACCATGGGACGGTACGGTGATGGCGGAGAAGCTCAACCATGCAACAGTTAGATCGCGGCTATTACAAGAGATCCAAGTCTGCAGCCTCGCAGTCAATGGTGAGCTGTGGATAGTCATCCAGAACATTCCAGCAGCGTGTACAATGCCTGCGTGATCCTCCATCAATGCATAATTGACACGGCCAGAGAAAACCCCTGCTCTCTCTGTGAGCTCACTGAACACGCAATTCCACGAACTGGAGACCAAAAACTTGGCATAGTGACAAGGTGACGGTACAGTTCTCGTGCTTTCCAGCTTGCCAGCTTGACATCCTATCACATCACGTCTGCCTGAACACCTACCCATCCGGCCACCTGTCGGCCTGACAACGTACAGGGGATCATCAAACAGTGATGCAATATTATTGCTCAAGCTTTGCAGTAAGTGGTTAAATCCTGCAATACTTCCACGAATATGGCAGCAAAAAGATCATTTTGAGGATGGAAGAGAGAGGGAAGGAAAAAGAAATTGCTGTGCTTACGTTGCACTCCTTGAAATGGAAAAATTGCATCTCTTTGCCCGACTGGAATGCCTCTTGGCACCCACTTAGACGTTGTGTGAACAGGATATGCAGTCCTGCTTCTACTGGTTCAAATGTTCTACTTCATTTTACTAAAAGTACTTGAAGGATTGCGCCTTGTGCGATGTCCTCGAAGTCAACACGGAGATAGGATGACCTTTGCTGCACACAATCTCTTCACACTTGAGGCACATTTGATCGTCACGCTACTTGTCAGGGAAGATTCAAGCATAGGCCAAAAGTTGGTTGGAGAGGGGTGGCAGGAAGGAGGACGTTGTAGCTACGGTTGCGAGCCTGAAGTTCTCCTAACTGCCTCGATCCTTCCCATAGATTCACGTAAGTGCGACAATCAAGTGCAGCATTGCCATGCCTCCTCAACTGTGACCGTCCGACGTCCTGAATAGGCGAAGGTGAGGGTGGAGGGGGAGGGGGCAAAAGAAGAGAGGAAGGAAGTGGAGTCGAGGAACATGCACATATTTTGGTGGGTGGTGGTAGTCCATTCGGGTGACATCACATGGCCTCAACTGGTGGTTGATTGAATGGGAGTGCATTGGATTGGGTGTGAGTGCCTCCATTGGAGAGTGTAGCCACATTTGACGCATGCCAGCAAGTTGTTTGGGTGAGGCAGCTGCAAATGTGCTATTTATGATGTCTGGACGTGTCGCCACAAGTAACACGCGCTTTTGCAATGCACTTGTGCATAGCACTTGGACGACGAGACTGCTCACCTTCGTGGTTGTGGGAGTTGGAGTTCATGTGCCAGTGTGAAGCAAATGTTGAAGGTGTGTGCATTTGATGGACACCTCGTGTTTGGTTAGACTGCATTGGCGGTGGTGGTGGTGGTGGTGGTGGTGGTGGTGGTGGTGGTGGTAATGGGGGGGATTGGAAGAGTCCGCCATCGAACTACAAACGACTGGGTGGGTTGATGAATGAGTGGATGAGGACGTTGACCACCAGTGTCACAAATACGTGACAGTCCGGTGTGCATTCTTAGCATTCCTCTCGTTTCTGCATCTGAAGCCATACACATGACGTGTGCTAGCAACTGGTGGGCAGTGTTTGGTGGCTGACTTGTGGTAGGTGATTTGCGACAGGTGGTTGGACCGAATCATGTGTCCCAACTGGGATGTTTGATGAGAAGGGAAGCGAAGTATGTGGAGGGTATGCCTTACGTAGGGGATGAGGGGTAGTAGCAGTATTTGGTTGCTGCAGAGCAGCAGAAGCGGTCAGGGAAATGAATGACAGTTGGTGTCATTCATTAACTGGGAAATCAAAGCACTGTGGCTGTTTTGTGAACAGCATGGGCTATGGGAGTGGGTGATCAGAAGGTATCTTTTAATCGACGTCGGCACTCGCAAAACTAACCGTCAGATCACTTTTGCTAACTTCCACCATTATAATCATCAAGACGTTTGTAGTAAAAAGCCATTGCTACCTCCTTTTAATTGACTTTTCAAAGAATAGCAAAGTCGTTACTAAGAAGGGCTTCTATTTTAAAACCTCGTCAATTTCAATTTAGTCAAAGTGTCGACCTCGATCGTGGCGTACCTTTTAGGCCATCCAAAACGCATGTTTGTTGAGAACTATGTAACAATGGTTTTAGTTTAATTGCTCAATTTGATAGGTCTGATCACCAACCCGTAACTCGTTCTGAGAATTGGCAATTTCCTTTCCCGTGCTTTCCCCCCGTTTTGGGGCTTATCATCGCGAGGTCTATAATAAGCTGGTAAAATACAGTCTAATTCGTTGCCAGGCCAACTTAAGTGATGTTCCTTTTCAAAACAATAGTGAAAATTTTGCCATCAGCAATCACTGGTGCCTTGACTGCTTTCCCTTCCGCTTCCGGTTTCGGAGCCCTATAGCGAGGTGATTGGTCAGTGGATGACCCACCATTGTTGGAGTGTAAAGTGCTACAAGCGATAAAACTTTCTTGAGGAGTCGAAGGCATCTCTCCTCTTATGACCACTTCTTCTTAAGGAAGAACGGGAAATATCTTGCTTCGTTTCTTGAATACCTCCTCCAGTGTCACCTTTACCTCAAGGTCACTGATATATTAGGCGAGGCGATACCACATTTTTTTTTTCGAAAGTCCAGAATGGTACTCAAGAAATGAGTATTCCTAAGTAAGATCCGACCTCTGCACTAGATTGTAAACCAGTCACATTAGGGGTATTTAGGCGTGCTTAATGAATGGCATTTCTCCACTTACGTCGACCCAGACTGCTGCGACCGCCTCCGTCTTGCCCTTTTTTACCTGGCTCATTAGCTTCCGGTTTTTCCAAAAAATCTGGTGTTTGTTGTTAATCCTCCAATACTAATTAACCAATCTGCCCTTCCCATTCAGCCTGGCAATTCGGGGTCCTCCTCTTCGGAGGAAAAATGTTCCACCAACTGACTCACTGGCGGTTTAAAAGGAAGGTTCATGCACCAGCATTCCAGCACAGCTATAAGAAACTATCTGTTTTTATTGTCTGTGCCAAAGGACAGACTTTGTTAACGTGGTATAGCACATTATTCACCCGTAAAATGGGGTATAGCACCGACTAAAACTTGGGACATTCTTTCAGGCGCAGGCGAAACACCTTAGTCGGTGTGAAAGGTTGGTGTTCATTTGCCTGGTAAAAGGGGAAAAAAAGGTAACGACAGACTGAACAATTTTTCCTTCCATTCCTGTTTTCAAGCTTGAAACTGCTCTGTCATTAATCAAACTTGGCCTCAGATAGACACACTTACACACACACACACACAGGCATAAGCAGAGAGGACAGCATCACGTAGTCTAAAGGGAGAAAAAGACAACTACACGAGGGATTATTTTGTTATTTCCAACTTTTACTGCTCCTGAGTTGTAAATTGGGTGCATCGTTTTTGCTTCCCAAACAAGGATTTTCAGCTTTCAGCTCTTCTGACTGACAAGCGATCAAGTCGTTTTGCGTGGGCAGTTTCGTCGGTCCAATTTCCCAAACACCGGGCATCAACTTGTAACGTACTTTTTAGGTTTTTCCAGCAGTTGAAGCATAGACAGCCCACTTAATTCATAGAATTTTCTATGCATTGGAGAATCTATCCTCCGAAAACTATGTATAAAAGGCGACACGATTTATTGAAGACTCATCGAATTGACCGCTCCACTTGGCAGGAGGGTATAATATACTCCTGAGTATCAGACGTGTGAAGTAGCAGGGAGTATCCGATTGTTAAAGTAAATTACTTTTTCGCAAAGATTTTGGATCTGATAACAATATGTCTGGCTGAAGGAATAATCTGAGAAGATAAGGAAACCTTCTATTGGAAGTGTCGGGCTCCGTCATTTAGAGCTCTGCAACTTCGCCATTGCAAAAAACGAGACACGGTAAAATTTGATAATCGAATATAAAAGGGTTTATAGGTGGAATATGTACAATAAAGTACGGTATGCTAGATAAGATGCCCTACGACCGGAGTGCTACCTTTACCGACTGACTTGACAGAACGCAAATTCAATACATCGTCGCCGTTCTTCCCTCTCAAAATCTCATCATGGCCAAGAAAGATGGAAATTTAGCTAAGTTCTACACTTCAGAGTCTCTAAGTTTATCCTATGGCCTACAAAGTGTCTTCAATATCTTGTACTACGGAAATCCCCCCTTGACACATTTAGAAGAAGATCGACAACCTGTTTGTCGTATGCTATGGTAAAATTGCTTGTTTGAAACTTCTAATATCAAATGTCGAATGGGAAAGTTGGGACAGCATACACCTTACATGCTCTGTTGGTGGATGATTAACCAATCATTGCTCGACCCAAGAGACCACCAATAGAGGCGGCCTCGCCAGAATGTTCAAAGACATTCAATGTATCAGAGACCTTTGATCAGTGATTAGAGGATGACACAGAAACATCCCACTAGGCTAAATTGGGGTGTGCAGTTAACTTAAGAAACTGGTCTTTGTTAGGAAAGAAAGGAAGGGAGGGAGGCCGGAAGGATGGTTTATGCAGAAGATGAATGTATCGATGTGTAGCAAAGATAAAACTAAGTCGGCTGGACAACAAACTGATGCCTAAACTCATCCACTGAAATAATGCTCTGGTTATATGACCAAAAGTGGTCCGCTATGCTTCCCGTCTCGCGGCTTCACTACAAAATCTCCGAATCCTTCCGCTGGAAGTCTCACTGATAAAATCAGCTCGATATCTTATTTCCAAATGAATTAAATTGTTCCTCTGCCAAGAGATGCTTAGAAAGAGGGCAAATGGGACGGAAGCTTGCAAACAACTAAAATTAAGCCTATGTCACCAATACACGGCAGTTTATATAAAACTCACAAAACTAGGAGCCCGCTGACCACCATCAGCACCCTTGTACACCCATGTTTTTGTCCTAGATTTTGGAGGAAAGAGTCACATACGCATAGCAGGTGTCGGTATCCCTCTTGCAGGGTGGTCCCCATAATTAATGAGGCTAGACGCCGGAGCAGGGACACCGACGACATCAGTGCTTCCACGGCGCCATCTCAGACGGCTGCGCAAATATCGTTCCACCCCCTTCTCATCCGTCCCACATAAATTATTTTGTTCAGCCGCGAATTCATGAGGTTAGGAGTTTTCTGTCACCATGCCATTCGAGCCATAGTGACTCAGCTTCTGTGATTAAAAATAGGCTTCGCTACTCAAGTTCCATGAGTTGTAAACAGATAGGATGAATCGAGAAAGAGCTCTGAACCACTAGCTGTAGGTTTAATATTTCCCCATAAGTGCACCTCAACTTCCAAAAAACCATTTGCTATTTTAGCTTTTCAAAGGCGCCCGTTCAAACTAGAAGTGTGTATGTGGTCAAAATGGGATGAAAGGGAGTAAATTGTTCGTGAAATCACTGTCTATCGTATTAAATTTTCTGATGGGTATTAAAGGAGGTTATTTACTCTTAAAACGCTCATTTTGAAGTTAAATTGCACCCCTATATTTTTACCAAGTGCTTATAAATAAAAATCTTTATTTGCAATGAAAAAATTTGGATAAATTTAGCAATATTTTCACTCAGCAGACCAATTTATACTGTAAAGGTTTAGCGGTATCAGCATCTATTGGCTAGTCAGCCTCCAATCAATGGGCTGCTCGATTTATCGATCATGTGTCCCACCAATAACCGATTAGTAGGACACGCATGTTGACAATGCAAGGATGACTGGATGAATGAAAGTTATGTTTTGGAAAAAAACAGGTTGCTCTTTCACTGTTCACTTCTCCATTTTATTAATGCTGAAGAGTTGGACCATTAGGAATGCGGAACATCAGTAATCATCACGGCACAATCGGAGACGGCTTGCCTATGGTACTATCTCTCGCCAATTCAGTAGTGGGTGTCTTTTTACATAGAAAAGGAAATAGCCCTCTTTGTCTCGAGAATCTGCAAAAGCGTATGAAGAATTGCATTTGTTCACCTTTTCCATCTCGAATAAATATGTGAAGCTTTGCTACGAATACTGGTTGGAAATTGACGCCACAAATACGTTGGAGGTGTGGCAGTGATAAATGGCGGTGCCAAATATTATCTGATTTGCTTTTTGTCGTTATAGTAGCTGAATCCGTTTTGACATCCCTATCTGCACTTCCACCCATTTGACTACAGAACAGAACGTGATAGACATGGAGAGAAGATGGAATGGAGTACCAGCAACTCACACCATTCAAAGGTAATCGAAAATTTACCTTGTCCAAACGGTCATAAATGCGTGACTCACTGGCACTTCAAGTAGAGGCAACATAGATCAAACCAAAGCGAAGTGAAATGATGGAGCCAAGCAGCACAGGCACTTATGAATCCTCTATGCCTTTTGGTCTGACCACACCATCGCACAGTTCCCACTCACAATATTAGTGTTGCATGTAAATTCATCAGTCTTCCACAAAAGCAAGGAATTTTAACTAATCATGATAGATGCCAAACTTGTTAGAAAGCCTCACATGCACTTTAATGGCTGTTGAAAACTGAATTCGGTGGGGAGCATTCTCCAGCTCCTTCACCAACCGGCTACTTCAACAGTGGCAAGTGGACAAATTCGTTCCACTCCCTAGACCACTTAAGGCGGTTGCACACCTCAATTTCGCCCTCCAAGTTATTTGATCGTCCCATGATTCTGGACACCCTTTTCAATGCTAATCTTAGTTATTCTTTTTAATTAGGCATCACTTCAGAGGAAAACGGTCTGCCAAACACCCTTTTCTAGTGCGTTAAAGCATACAATGTAATTTGACTTCTTGAATTCTCATCCCTCTTTCCATTCCCACTCTGGATTTCATTGCCGTTTTAGAATGGCCCAAGTATCTTTTTACTGTTCCATTTTATCGTTCTGTTACTCATTTTATGATATACTGAAATATTCCTTCCATCCAGTCACCACCAGTACAGGCATTTCCAGTGGACGTATTTCTTTGGAAGTCACCAGACGCACTTAAATTGACGAAATGTCGCCATGACAGGAACGTAATTCTACCATGCCGGTAATTGTAACTCCCACAGACTGCTTCTCCACTGGTTTCTAGCCTGTATTGGCGGTTTGGATACCTTCCACTAACCAGTGATGAGGACCAAACCCTGAAGGCATGCGATTTTAACGTAGGTAGGCGTCCCATCGAGTGCGGAGACCTCATAACGAAAATCTACAAATTTTTCTTGTCGTAGTTACCTCCATGGGGAGCACAATAATGAGGTTACTCCGGAAATTGGACAATACCTCCCCTCCCCCTCTACCCCACCTCACAGACAGGTTCAGTCACTCACACTGTAAGCTTACCTTGTGTGACATTTAGGCACAGGATTCAGCCTATGGAATCAGGACTGTTGATCATCTGAACCGGGTTCGCCCACCTCTGACACCAATACAGCACTGTGTGTCATCTCTCCAGACGTAAATAATCCATTACCAGTCTGGAAGAATGGCGGATTGCTGAAGGGCCGAGGGACCATATGAACATGTGGAAATGCCAACGAAATCGGAACAGTGGCGATTCTTCAGTCATGCTATTTGCATGTGCAGTGTAAAATAGGATCACCGGTCTGAAACAAGGCACCCCGAAGGTAAAATTTGCATTAAAATGGGGGCCTAGCTACCCTGTTTAAACTTCCCACCCTTTACCCATCACCCAGCGTCTCCCTCCTCCTCCCCCACCCCATTTCCTTCCCCTTCGTTGTTCCACTTCGGAGACGCATAAGGACTGGGAGGCAGGTGGTTGGAATTGAGTTTCACCCGCAGGGGTGCCACCTCATTTGTCATGACCACCTGTCTAGCGAGGTTCACTTGCGACCTTGGATGAACCAATCAGAAATCTAAGGAGCATTTGGGATTTTCGTTTGACATTAGTTCTGCCACACAATAGGAATTTCCTCCCTTTAGGTGGTTCTACATTTCTTCTACCCCAAATAAGCTATATAAGGATATCTTAAAGGTTTAAGTAAAAAAGTGGATGAATGAGTCCGTCCGAAAGGGCCAGGAAGCCGACATATGGAAGTAGGTGCTACATATGGTTTAGTTACTTCTTAAATAGCCCGAAAAAGGTGGTGTGCTTTTCATGTGACTAATGAGAAAGGCGCCCCTGCCTGTCAAGATTTGTTGCTTCAATGCATTACAAGGCATTGATTGTGAATTAATCTACTCCATATTGCGCTACTCTCACTTTATGATGCCCTTCCGCTTAGCTTCACCTCTCGCGTCATCAAACGTTAATTAGACGCGATCGCTGCTGTCTGCCTCCCTTACGAAAGTTAGTTATATTCTAATATTCTGGGAGATTCTCATGGTATGTTGTGTCTGGCAAGTGGGAAAGGTGGGTGAATATAGTGCTAGAATTTGATGCCCG
This sequence comes from Taenia solium, assembly GCA_001870725.1. Classification (NCBI taxonomy): domain Eukaryota; kingdom Metazoa; phylum Platyhelminthes; class Cestoda; order Cyclophyllidea; family Taeniidae; genus Taenia; species Taenia solium. The sequence goes on along the minus strand of MIEF01007626.1, from coordinate 39,022 downwards.
GAAATGGTTCAAGTTCTGCCTTACGGCTTGACGGCTTTGGTGATGAATCATTCAAAGATAGACAGATGCAGCACGTTCAGAGACACCTTCAATTCTAATTCTCCATTAGAAGTGGCAGTTGCGTGTCACCATACACAGGTCAAAATGGGACTGACTAACACGTCAGAAACAACCTTCTTGGCATTGATAAACTAGTTCTAGCCATCTCTAAAGAAGAGGAAGAAGACGAACCAGTTTTCGAGCTGCAATTAATTCACCTTAGGCAATAAAGTAATATCGAACATGTCGAGCACAAAAATCTGTGGCCGTATTTAGATTACCTATGGTGGATCCACTAGCTTAACAAAGGCCAATTTCCATCTCATGTTGACCAGACAACCGGCAATCTGAAATGCATGCAATGTGTTTGTAAGGGAGTATATAAAAGCGGTAAAGGCCTAATCCTCCTTTGTGCTACATGGGGATACCACGGATAAAGTGTCTTGAACATATTAGTAAAGTGTCTTCATGGTCGGATAATTCTCTTACAAATGTGTGGAAAAGGACGAAAATCCGGGTAAGCAGAGGCAAACGAGGGCTAGTTGGATGTCAAGAGCAATGTCTAACCACTACAACCTGTCCTAACTAGTCATCTGGAGAGGCGGCTGATTGGCGAAAGTGAAAAGACAGAAACTAAAAAGTGTTAAGACCAGTATCCATCTGCTTCCCTATCGGTGTCCAGCGGCCGAGACCATCACCGACGCACAGACGTAGTCTCCATTCCACCAATCATCTACTTCGCCCCAATAAGTGTGTTGTTGTTGTGGCTCACCGTCCTTGAAGCCTCCACCAGCAGTAGATATCCATGCTGTTCGAGGTCAAAGTCTATATTTACAAAATTCTTTATCACCACACGGTGTTTGTCACTATTTTTCTTGCCCTCAACTTTGAGCGACAGAGTTCGGGCTGGATTGGACAAGGCGGGATTGTCAATTGCCTTTACGTATATTACCGATGCATTATTCTGCTTGCAAAATTAGAAGGTCCGCTCTAAATTAAGTGCCCCTCTTAACCAATACTTCCAGTCAGTAATTTGGCACAAGCCACTCGTTAGCCAAGGGGTGTTGGCAAACACTAACCAGTCTGATGACAGAAATGAGGTGAGAAAAAGCGGATAGAAAAGAGGAGCTACTCATTCTGGTGATCTAAAAACGGGACTTCCTCGCACGTGCCAACTCTGCATCCCTGTCCAATTCCCTTCGCCCCCCCTCCCCTTCCCCGCCCTCCCTGCCTGTTTCCTACACCGACTGCCTGCCTGCCCGCCTGTCTGTCTGTCTGCCTGTCTGGTTTTGTTTGCATTTTTTATCGCGGTATTTGGACAACCAGAGGGTGTCTAGAAGCAAATTTAATGTCGTGACATGTTTGTATGGGGAAAAATGATAGGCTCCTTTAGGCGTATCACTGGTCTCTCCCAGTGAAAACAACGAGCCTCACTAATTACTGTACCAATTTTCCTGGTCGATGGAAGGTTCCAGAGAGGCATAAACAAAAACTGTAGCCTTGGAGTTCATTTTAAAACAAATAGCCCTTTTTGTTTGCTAAATAATATTTTATAATTGTCAACGGTTGTCATGAATTAGGGCGTAGCGGATGTAACGCTTCAGATTCAAGGCGGTAGCCTCATTCTTCACGTGCATGATCAGAAGCTGTGTGGATTTTAGAGTTCTTCCATTCGACCGTCCGCAGTTTAACCCAAACCTTTAACAATTACCTTGGGCACTATACCTATAAACATTACAAACTTCCTAATTAGCCATAAACTTAAAAAAGTGGATGACTTCTATTGCCACAATCGAATCTTTTCTTGGATCTCTATTCCTCCTCTCTACTGATTATACAATGACAAGTTGAATCCATTTGCAACCGTGTACCTTATTTAATTTGGCTTTCCTCTTCAAGAGCGAGTAGCAAAATAACAAGGCGGAAGTCTCGTTTTCCATCAAAAAGGGGGACTTCTTCCATCGTCCCCTTGATGAGAGAGACAGAGAGAGGGAGAGGCAATTAGCGCCAAGTCACCATTCCCGCCTACTCAGCAGTGGTCCAAAAAGTTGACACAACCTGTCTGGTTTCCGTTCATGCACGCATTTCCATTCACGCAGGTAGCTTGTACCTAGTTATGTACCTCAAAATTTGACATAGTGTGGGAACCAGGTTTCAAACAGGCTGGGGGAGGGGGGGAGAGGGGGCACTGAGCAACAGATAGTGCGGGCACTGGGAGTTACCCTAGGGAGGGGCTAATTGATCAAACACTCTGTTAGCACATCACACAATTTGGTGCAAAACCAGCTCACCAATGGTAACTAGCACCGAATATGCCCACCAGTTATGGCTGATTAAAAAAGGCTTTCCGATTATAGGTAGACAAGTGCTTCTTTCGCTGATTGGTTCAGATATTAAGAAGGTGATAAAATACTGATCCAACTTGTAAACGCCTATAATGCGGTCGGCCCGACCAACTGATTCCCAAATGAATGGATCTTCAAGTTTGGAGGCTCAAGAGTTTACTACGCATTCGGTCTACCCACAACGTATCGCATGACAAAGCCAGACACGATAAATTGGTTACACTTGTTCACCTGCTCCGAACGTTCCTAAGACTACTATTTTTAACACATGCTAAGAGATAATTGGCAAATTTGATCACATATTTAACTTTGAATTGCTGTGGATAGTTCAATCCCTCCAAAAATCGACCACATTTTGAGGTGGGAGAAAGTACGTGGTTCGTCCAACAGTGCAAATGTTATTGAAAAGCTAGCAAAGACGAACCAAAAAGTGGTAAAAATAATTGGAAATGAGTGGTATTTGGTGAGTGAAATAAATTGCTGCCGCACACAAGGCATTTTTTAAATTATTTAACCTCGATTCAACGGTCGATGCAATGCCCAATGAAATTTGACTGGATCATTCAGCCTTTCACTGATTGGTCGGTCACACAGGAGCAACGCAGTCCAGCACCCCATTGGCGGTTTACTAGCTGAGGTCTACAAAACCGGCTCAACTACTACTACTATCGAAATAAGCGTCATCCATGTAGGTCACTTACTGCTAATCCACGAAAGAGAATGGTTTGGTTTAATGGGACAAAATGATGCATCTTCTCCACCTCATAAAAAAGGCCTTCCACTAAATTTTCTCCTACTTAGCTTAACTTTGCAATGAGAGGATTGGGGTTGAGTCTAGACATCCACTTTGGCATTTCAGACGAACTTTGAAGTAGGTAATTCTGCCTGTATAAAAGAGATATTCATTTTCTAAATCTTTATTAAAACTGACGATAATTGTCCACACTTAACACAGTTTATAGCAAACAAATTGGTTTGGTAACGGCGGCGACGGGAGGAGGGGGAGCTTGAGGAGGAGGCGAAGCAATTGTTTGTGTTTGAGTGGGTCTTATGAATGTCTGTCTCTAGCAGTCTGAGTATTTGGACTTTGAAACGAAAATGGCTACAAAATTTTTAAATGGGTTAGATTAAAGCTGGAAGAAAGATGTTTTGTCTTTTCCCGCCCCATTGAAGCGCCCTTTCTACCTCGAAGAGTCATTCAGGAGTGGCTTTACCTATACCAGAGGAAAAGATGGTTCTGTAAATTGGGTAGACGAGTTTTTCACCAATCACTGGTTGTAATCCAGATTTTCTGCTTCATCGCCTCTAACTCGACCATCGGGAGGACGGACAGGCGAGTATTAGCCATCGCCCAAGCCCTAGATACTGAAACTTCCTTGCCCCAGGCAAAACATTCAATAAACACGGGGCAGTAGATGAAAATTTTTGGAGGTGTTTATATTTTGCTTCAAAACAGTTTTTTGCGCAGTTGCCTATCTCTGCAAGGAGTGGGCGTTGGTTGAGTTCCTGGAGTTAACTGACTGGAAATTCGAAGTTCGCCTTTTCAAGCCCTTTTATACATTCATAATCGAGGAAGAAGAAGAAGTGTCATGGCCTGAAACCGAGCGCAAGACTGAAGCCTTCATTTGCGCCTACTAAGATCCCCTCCCATTGTTTTATTTCGCAACCGAGGCCGCCCATCGAGTCCTGCTTCAAGGTGTGGAGACGGAGTTCCCACCATATTCCACCTTTGTCGGCTCAGCGTAAATGTTGCGTAAACCGTGCCAAGCATTAAAATTCACCCAAGCCACGGTCTAAACTGACCTTATCGCTCTACTGGTTCAGTCTAGTCGCGGGTAAGTAAACGAATAAATTTATGAAAGTGAAGGAAAAATTCCCCACCCTCTCCAACCCCCTTTCCCTCCAACTTTTTTTGGTGATCCACTTTTTCCCCATTCGATCAAAGCAGACAAGAACCGAAGTAAGTTAACGTGATTTTACTTGTGCAAAAAAGTTTAGTTAAAACAACAATGACAGCATAATGGATAATCCACAGCCTCTTCCATCCAATGACACATAAGCTTGTTGGGGATTTTCTCTTTGATTCAAAGCGCTCTTGCCATCCCCACATCAATCCCACTTTTCTTTCCTAGCTATCTATTCCATTTTTTAATACAGCAATTGCAATTTTGTAATGTTGACTAATGGAGCACACTGGATGAAGTTGGGTTTGAAGTAAATTCTCTCGATGTCAAGTGTTGTATTACGTAGTCTCGTAAAAGTCGGCCTTTTCAAAGATGCAGTGATTAGTACTAAGTACTTCCTGCAAAAGATTGATGCATGGATCTTAAGTGGTGAAAGGAGAAAGGTGATATACATTTGTGGTTTTATCATCAACTCGATTTCATTGCACTTCAATCTTGCCCAATAGCGTTTCAGCCCTTTAGCTGTTTGGCAATCTACTGTGGCGCAGTACGCTCCCCAAGATGGCTTTAAGGCACCATGACTAACGCAACGGGAACGTCAACACATTACGATGACTTGTCGACATTTCTTAAGAAATTGCACAATTTAAGAGGGTTCAGCTAAACGGAGTCAGCACCTCCTCGGACTGGGAAAATCTATTTCACAGTTTGCCTAAAATGCCAAATTAAATGTCTAGCCTCATCTCTAACCCCCTCCCCTGTGCTGCTTTACAAATTAGCAGAAAAATGCCCTAAAAAGTCTTTTGCTCGAGGCAGGAAATTTGCGCCTCTTTGCCTCAATACCGCACCATCCACACTTTCGCGGATCAATGACAAGTGACTTATGTCAATGACACCCTTTTCAGTGGTAGCTGTGATGAAGTTGGTTTTGTAGGCCTCAGCTAATAAACACCCAATAAAACGCTGGGATGTGCTGTTCCTGTGTAACTGACCAATCAGCAAAATATTGAATGACCTGCTCGAATCTCATTGGTCATTGGAATGACTGTTGAACCAGTGTAAAAGAAGCCAGAAAATATCTTGTATGTAAAAGTAATTCACCCCACGCACCATGTTCTACCTGTTTTCAGAAATTACAACATTTTAGTTCCTCTTTGCATGAAAGGATTTTATCTAGTGCTTGTAAATGGGTCTAAGGAAGGAGGAAGAGGAGGAGAAGGCGGTGGTAAAGTATGTAAATCGCAAGTTTAGACGTGCACAGCCCTGGGAAAAAACACCCCGCATGGTTCAACGTTGGTGTACAGGTGTCATTAGTCAACGATTTATCACCACTGGTGCACACAAGCATCTGCAGATGTGCGTCCGTGCGTGTGCGTGCAAGTGCGTGTATGCATGCACAGATAGAGAGAGTGAGAGAGACGGACATGCGCGTATGCACGAGCGTATGAATTCTCCGTCTGTCCGTATCTCACAATTTTGCTCCACTTCTCCGCCACCAATGTTTCTCCTCCCTTTTCCTAACCCTCACGCGTGCGCACGCGCCTGCCTGCAAGTGCGGACGTGTGTTAAATCTCAAGGCCACTGCAGGTGTGTGGCCGCCTATAAAGACCTCATGTCTGCTTTCACCGAACCAAACGGTTCAGTCATGTGGATGGTGGAGTGTGCCGATTGTCCTCCTGCCCAAAGCGGTCTCCACACCTGGATCCGTCATCTGACGGACTTCCATGCCCTACCCACCGAATGGCCAAGTGACAGAGCACTCCGATTGACAGGTACTGCCGCTGCCAAACCCTACACCACCATTACAGAGTCTAAGAAGCGTCGAAGAAAGGACTCTGTGCCGCGTCCTCTCAATAGCTTCATGGTGAGTTGGGCGCTACTCGCTAAACTCCTCCCCGCTTTTGTCTCATCTTCATTGATCACAAGTTTGCAAATTATGAAACAACTTGCATTTTAAATTAAAACATTTTATCTCTTGTATGGACACTAACCGAAGTCTTATAAGTTCTTTTTATTGAGTAGTCGAGTTTCGTTGTTTGGTGTCTTCTTTCTGGATCTCCGACAGATGACCTTGAGAGCAGTCTTTAAGTTCAAAAAAGTTTTCAATCCATTGCTGTTTATTTTTTATAATTCAGTGGTCGAAAACGTTATCTGTTTCCTGTTTCTAAGTTAATTTTACAGTTTGCCGTTTTGGATTAGGAGGGTGGTGGATGCTAAGACTAGCCTCAATACGGATTTGCCGTTTGACGACTTAAACAAAGGCGCGCTAGATTTGGACACGTTGCATAAAGTCATGCAAGAGCTACAAAGCGTGCTGTCCATGGCCTTGAATTCGGGTAGTTTTAACTTTCCATTTGCAAACCTCAAGCAAACTTTACAGAGAGCAAGCGATCGTTGAAGGTCTGCTATTTCAACAACCCTCCAAGGTTCTGTCAATCAAGCGCTGGACTTAGCCTAATCTCGAGGCTGAAATTTCAAGAGAGAAGGACGAAACTCGTCTGTTATTATCGTAATGGAGCGGCAAGAGGTTTACGCTGGTTATTGGCCTGCAGAGTGTAAAGGAGGTGAATCTTGTCAAGTACGTATTTGATGGTCGGGTTGACGACATGGCAACGCAAGGTCTTAATCGATTTTTACTCCTCCAACCGCGGACACCGGTTGGAGTGCATGCACGCCTGCGGATAGCATCAATTAGACCGAAAGAAGAAGTCGTCCCTCCGTTTGTGTACGTGCGTGTGTATACGTCTGAGTCATGGAGAAAAAGGGTGGGGGTGGCTGTGGGGTAGGGGAGGCCAGGGAGATATTCAGGCCTACTATTTTTGCGCAACTCCATACACTACCTTTTTATCCAATCACAGCCTGTTAGGTGCGTGTATGCACTGACGCACCTGGTAGCAAGCTCAACTCACTCGTCTATTGGCTAGTCGTGACGCCGCATCTCACTGCGGCTATTTTGGGATGCGCAAGATCATCGTCTGGAGAAGGGAATTGGCTTCCCTGGGTCTTCCTTTTTAGCCTTAGGTGTTTCAGTCTCAGGGAATGTGAAAAAAGTTCCTCCAAAGCGGAACACTTAAGCTATAAATTGGCTCTGTCGTTAATAGCGATGATCCTCAGAGGCTCATCGGTTCTGATAGCAGATCACCAAACCCTAAACTCGAATCTCGAGAATGAACCTATTTGTGATTCTGTTATGAAAGTAGTGGTTTCTTTAGGTCCTTAAGGATAGGTTCTCCCATGTACTCTCGGAAGCCTTGTGTTTTGGTTTTTTTCTTGAGTTTCGGACGATAGAGTCGTTCATGTGTAAAGTACTAGCAGGGTTTATTTAGTATTTCGAGCCCCGTGAATTCTTGGTTGGATAGTATTTTTGAGTCCTGAAAGTCTTGTGTCGAAATGGCATGCTACTGGCCTCTCTAACTCGTAATTCGAAGAATTTGGGTCTATTATACGTTTAGAGACCTGTTTTTAGAAAATAAATTTGTGGGCTTCTTTTGCAAATTCTTTTGTAGGGTGGGGACACTTCTCCCTGGCCACGTTAGTTACCAGACTCTAAGAAAACCTTAAACACCTCTCTCCACCTCTTACCAAATTTTGTTTCATTTTTACGATAGGAAAGCCCCACCTCTATGTTGTTGTCCTTCTGTTTTATGAGTTGGTTTACAGACACAAATAGACTGATTGATAACTCTTCAAGACACCTCTGCTTTGATTTCAGAGGACATTTGTCTCCGTGGTTACAGTAAACAAGTATCTTTGAATTTTTCATTTAGCTATTCGCTCAGCACATCCGCCGAAACGTTCTTCGAGTGCACAACGAGGCATCGAATTCGGTACTAAGTCAGCAACTTGGAATCGTTTGGCGCTCAGTCCCACGGGCCATCAAAAATTGCTACGACGAGGAGGCCGCGAAACTAGTAAAGATTCATCAACTTGAATTTCCCAATTACAAATACCAACCGAAAAAACGTAGTGTGTTGAACGAAACCATGGTGACCACCACTACGTCAACAGCGAGTGTCCTTCCCAATGCGGAAACGAATCCAGTCGTGGTTCAGAGTATGCCTGTTTCTAGGGTTTACTCTCCGGAGCCATGGCGTCTGGCCGACTCCGCTTACTCGTCCAGAAAGAACAGTTCAGCGTCTTCATCATCATCTTCATCACCGCAGGTTACGGACCTGTCCTCCACCCCGGTGAAACAAGCGCTTCAGCCTTTCCGTAGGATCATTTTCGACGAGCAGCAGCGTCCACATGTTCGTCAACGCTATGCATCTGCTACCAACCACCCTTCTTCCATGCTTACACAAGCTCAAATGCTTCAGCAACCCCGTCCAACATCATGTTTGCTGAATCCGGGGACGCGGGTCTTGAAAAGGGAACACGAACCCTTCGATGAACAGACCCAGACCCTCTATACCAGTATAAACTCATCTACCAGTCCGAAACGTCGTTCTACCTTCCTGGAGGGTGAATCGAGTGCATTGTCGTTGCCAGAATTGTTTAATGCTCCACGGGAAGTCACACTGTTAAGTGGTGGTCGTGGAAATGAAGAGGAGGAAGATTTCTCATACTTCGAGAGCGCTACAGAGTCAGAGTCCATCCTGTCAGAGGAGAACTTGATATTTGACGACTCCTCATCTATGATGGATTTAGCCGACTTTCTACCGGGTGCTGAAGAATTGATACTCGGTGTGGAGCCACTGGCCTCTGGCACGCTGTCACCGGACCTTGAGATGTTGGACAAAAATGAGCTCCTAAAGCTCTAAATGCTCTGGATCCGGTGACCTCTGTTGTCTTTCAGGTGGTTTTATCTTTGTCTTCTCCACTTCACAAGACCACACTCCATGAGGACGCAGGCGTTTTGTAACACACAACGCAATCACACTCACAGTCCTACAAGTCGAAAAGACGGTTATTTTGATAAAAAAAATGGTAATGCAACTCTAGCCTCTGCGAGGCCCTGTTTTAGCGCCCCTTTCTTCGCAGTATCAACAACAATAGCAATGACAGTGCGTGTGTGTGTGTGTGTGTGCTGAGTCAGGGATTGACTACCTGTTATTCAATTATTACTCCACATTCTCCAACTTTTATTCTATCCTTTTTTTTGTCCGCCTGCGTTAATTTTAAATTTTTTACTACCCACTTCCTCTGTCTTCTGAAGTGCCTCGCGGGGTCCCGCCTTCCTGGTCTTGTATTCCCTAGAACTTGGTGAGATTGGAGAAAAACTGATGGAAAGAAGAACAATTGGACCGTTCACTGCAAACTACTCAGCTATTTAGCTCAGTGCCTAGGCAATCACTGAAGCGCATATCTGGTGGAGAAGTGGCGTCATTGTAACTCAACGACATACAAATTAGCCTGGAGATAATTAGAGGTTTGTGGTCTTGGAATCCTAGGTTTGGGGTTTGACAGAGTGGCGTGCGGGCGGCAAGGGGGGACTGCTGTGTGCCTGTCAGCGGCGAGGCGTTCGTCACTGCCTGTATGAGTGTCTCGGTGTGACTCAACCGGGTTTGCTGCGAATGGCACGTGCATTCTTCAAGGCCGTGTGGATAAACAATGCCACTGACTGGATGGTTAGTGGAGGGAGTGATAGGCCTGTCGGCTACTTATAAAACTTCAAAGTAGAGTTGGGAGAGCAGATGTGGACCCAAGTAATGTCCAGTAATTTCCGTGTGTGCGGTTGAAGAGATGCCCTGTTTTTAAGGAGGAGGGGAGGAAGGTTGAGTTTTCTTATGTTAGAAGCGCCACAAGACGTGTTCGTCTCACATCAACGAGGCTGCGGGTCATTAAAGTAGGTGATAGCGTAGTCGGTAAGTGGTACACAGTACTGGTAGGTCCCCAAGGAAGCGCTTTTACGGTAATTTAGGAAATAGTGGAAGGTGATGCATCCCATTAAGAATGCAAAGGGACCTTCTCATACAGAGTCAGTCATTTAAAAGGCAAGCTTAAACGCATGACATGCATAAATGGGATAAGAAAGAGCAAAAGGATAGCTTAAAGCTCGTTGTTTTGTGTAGCCACATGTCAAACGAGAGAAAGTAGTATCTTTTACCATAAATCGGAGCGGAAGGTCTTCCTGAACGTACTGAAGCTGTCAATCTTGCAGTGATTCATCGGCAAAGCCGTCAAGTTGTATGGTAGGACTTAATTCCTGGGCACTAAATTCTGGAATAACATACACCCCTTCGCCACCTGCTAGGTAAAACATCAGAATTAAACCTTTGAGAGCATTGGAATGTATCTGACCTTTGTAAAGCGGACAGACGGCGGCAAACACATCCAATCAACGTTTGATCATGTGAGGGGTGCAACTATGTGGAAGATGGTAGAGGGCAAGAAAGGGCGTTAAAGTAGTACAAGGCTTCAGGGCAACGGTACTTAACACATAAGAAGTGCCTTCCTCACAAGTGATTGGAACACCGCATCACCCTGCTTGGGTTACCTGAGAAGAAGTCGGTGCACCCATGTCAATTGTTGGTGATCGTTTGATCCCCTGCTCCGTCTTGACGCTTTGATGCGCCAATCTTGTAGCCTTGATGAGGACAGGATCATGCCATATAAGTTGACTTAGTCTTCAAAGATTTAGGCACCCAACTGATATCATGGATCCCTGCTATCCCACTGACATTACTTTTACACACTATTGGTGTCTCTACTTTCAATTAACCATGTTTCTCGCCTTCGTTGAAGGTAAGTTGAACAAGTTGAAGGCTATGAGGAGATCGTAACCCAGAACACTGCATATCATTTTATATATTCATGGAATTGGCATTCCCCCCTGGAAGCATAGGGTGTCGCTTGGTTCCGCAGGTACATCTCACTACCTCCACACACCTGACGAATAGAACAGGCTTGATTAGGAAGACAATGGGAGGAAAAAATAACAAAGACGTTCAAAGTTGGCCTGACTTGCAACGAGTGGCCTTCACGAGGGTGGTGGTCGCAAATCGCATGCATGCATGGAGAAATGGAAATGGGAAGACAAGTGGTTAAAGTGTTTGAATCACTCTCCGGCAGGTGACGTGAGAATGGAAAATGGAATGAGGTGTCAGCACAGAGACCGACGGTGTGGTGATGGGTCACAAATGAGAGGCCAGCTTCACGACGCTTCCATCTCAGTGGAGGAGGTAAGACTGTGACGGATGCGACAATCCTCAGATGAGATGAAGTGGTGGGAATGGCCTTTCTTTGTGGTGTGGTGGATGTGGAGGAGATAACAATGGCATTCTTGCCTAGGTTCCTGTGGATTGCGACACTTTCGCCAAACCGGAATGAATGTGAATCGGTGTCTGGTTGGAAGACTGGTAATCACATCCACCGCTGCTCAGTCAAGGACTTGTCAGGTGGACATTCGTGGTGGACGTGTCCCGACATGTGGTGGTAATTCAACGGAAACACCTTCCAGTCCACCACCGCCTTCCCCCCACCAACACCACTACATCAGATTGACCAAGGAGGTGGTGCCTAACAGCCCCGATGTCGCGTATGATAGGAGCAACAGAGACACTAGTGAGAATGATGCTTATTGCGTCTACAATTTCATTGGATTGTGGACTAGGTTGTGTGAAGTCGGATTTGAGGGAGATTTTCCGCCCATTTTCAGACGTACCAGGAGCTTCAGCTACTGGTTCCATTGGTGATGCGATGTGGTAGAGGTGCCAGGAGAAACCATCCAGAGTGTTGTGAAGTAATTGTCCTCCATCGTTGGTTTCTGGTGAGATGCATGTGTTCAGTGTTTGGAGCCCTTTGGTTGTGTGGGTGTGGATTGGGTCATGCGCAATGCATTTAGAAAGCGGTGACTTTCCAATGCGGAGGGTGTGCAACTGTTGGTGAGTGCTAGAAGGAGTGTTTCTCGTGTGGGGAGTGGCATTCCTTCCTGTGGATCCAAATCAATGCACCTCTTAAGACGACTTCAAATGCCAAGCATGACAGTGGGTTATGGTAATGGTTTGCAGCGGTCACGCCACAGTGGGTAGCGTGAACACGTGTTCCCCGATATTGACCCAGAGGTCAGAGAGACATGGATGTTTCAAGCAGCCGATTGATTGGTGGGTGTCTAACCAATAGGCGTTGGGATCACAAACTCGTACTACAAAAGGACAGTTTGGGAATGGATTTTAACTCATCCAGTATGTGTGATAATAGTTATGCATGTTGTGCGTGTATCTCTGCTTTATTTTGCAATTCAAAGCGAGGGCGGTGGTAGTGGATGACAGGTGTGTGAGCATAAAATAAAACCTTTCATATTAGGTTGTAATTGATTCTACCGGGTGGAGTGGTGGAATCGCTTAATTGTCATAGCTCAACTCCATGCAGAATGATGAGATCAGGAAACTAGGCTGGAAATGTTGTTGTTGGGGTAAGGGGATGGTAGGGCGATTGGAGGCTTGCCTGACCCTGTTGACTAAAACCGGCAATGTTGAGTAGATTGAAGTGATCATAATTTGAGATTGTGCTGTGGAGTGTGATGGCTTGTGTACCTGCCAAAACGTTGAATCATTTGACACCCCAAAAATGGGCTGAATCAACTAGCCAGGGCGAATTGTTGTTAAATATGGGGAGGGTAAGCCGTAAATCAGAAAAGAAAATGGGGCAAGAAGTATGTACTGGAACACCTCAATGTGCACCCAATAAATAAATTTATAGAAAGGAGGGAGGGGAGAGGAGGACGATGACTGGATTGAAAGTAGGTTGTTGCCAATCTATTGTTAATCTGATTCGTCGATTGCACTGCCTCCACCAATGAGAAGTGGTTCCGGCGGTGAGTATGCTTTACATCACATTTTCCAAGTGAAACATGAGTGTTTGGGGAGCAATAAAATGGAGAGAAAGAGAAGATAAGCCATAATCAGGGTGAGAATCCGGGCCTTAAATTGATAACAATGTGCGTGTCCCCCTTGCCCATTGACGATATGGCGGTGGAAGAGAAATAACAATTGTGGAATACATTCAACGCAGCTGGAATTTGCATGTGGTTGAGAACGGACCCTTAGCTTTAAGTGCAATCAACTACAGCGAAATTGAGGTGTACAATCAACTCCAACGGTCTGGTTAGTGAAGCAAATTTGTCCATTTACCACCACTAAATGAAGCATGGAAACAGCGAGTAAGTGAAGGAATTCGAAATACTTTCCCGTGACTCAACCTTGATCGGGTTAGTCAGTGAATGTGAGATCCTACAACAAATGTGGCACCCCTCGTGATTCTGTGAATTCGTTGCATTCGGGAAAGATTAACGAATTCACAGGCGATGCCGTCAATGCTAGTGGGAACTGTACGAGAGGTAGATAACTGCGACGGTTTAGGCAATCAAAAAAGAAGATAGGTATTATAAAAATGTCTGTGCTGTATGGCTCTATCACTTCACCTTACTTTAGTTTGGTCTGTATAATCTCCACTTGAAGTATCAGTGAGACGCATACCTGTGGCCTCTTGCATGGGGTCAGGTCTAAGGACTTTTGAAAGGAGTGGGTAGATGATATTCCATCAACCACATTCCATTCTAACCTATCCCATTCTGTTCGACAGTTGTCTAGATGAGGGTGTAGTTATGAATACCCAAGCGGTCGAAGCTACTACCGTGGAAGAATGCAACTAAATCAAATAAAATTTGACATCTCTATACATCAATGTCACACCTCCAATGTGTACGTGGCATCAAATTCCGAAAAAGATTCATGGGAGAGCTTCACAGATCGATTCAATAAGGCAAAAGGAAAGTATTTTCGGTACCTCAACTGAGACAATTTCATGTTAATATTTGAGCTAGCAATTTGTTGAGATGAAGGAGACTGTTTTCCTTTTTTGATATGCAGAAATGTGTACTACTGAATTGGTTGAAGATAGTACTATAGGCAAACCACCTCCAATTATGTCGTGAATGATTTCTGATGAGAAGCGATTCCTCATCGTTCACTTTGTCAGCATTATTGATTGAAGAAGAAAAGGGTGAAAAACTGATTTACCCCTTTAAAAATGCTACTTCCATTCAGTCGCCTTAGCAATGTCAGCATGACTCTCCCAACGACGGCGAATGGGTGAAAAATCTCGATCGATAAAGCAAGCACTTCATTGATTGGTGACGTACTAACCAATGGGAACTGAGAATCCGCGTGCTTATTAGTATAAATTAATTTATTTTATGAATCCTCTTTTTTTACTTAGGTCAGAAACTAATCCCCATAATTGTACTTGCGTTAGCTTAAGAAAATTATTATGGCTCTTCTTTGAGGAAAGACCGTGCATAAGTGAGAAAGTTTTGCTGATTCGAGAATCAACTAGGGTTCGAACTCACGTAATGCTTTTACTTTCTTACCTCGATCAGCCGAAAACAGTGACTCCTCATGGTGGGATGCGTTTTTAATGAAAAATCTATTTTATATACTTAGGTGCTTGTACGCGTTTTAAGTAAAGGTAACTTTATTTGAGGGTCGCCAGGGGTTCATGTGACCCCATTGTTTAAAGGAAATGCCCTGAATTACTGAATGTATGGAAGTTGAAGTATCGAGACAAGCAGTGTCCGCTACGTTTTCCAAAAAATTGAAATGACGTAGAGGAACAGGTGCATAAATGATTCATGCGTGCTATCCCTCGACGATCATAAGCTGGGTCAAGTCAACCAGATCCACTAGTGCAAAGAATTCTGCTGAAGCCTATCAGGCCGAAACAATTCCTGATATCATAGTTCCTAACTTGTGTTCATTAAGACAGAGGTGGATTTTGAATTCAACCATCAGGTGGGTGGACACAGAGGACACAGTTCATTTCCTAAGAGGAAGAAATCTTATGACTACCGTAGGCATCCAACCTGATTCAGCCATTTGACCTGCCCCTCCGGGTGAATGGTGTGACCTCCACAAGTCTGTGTCGTTGATGGAACTCGAACTGGACTCCACGGTGCTCGACCGGAAGCAGTGAGTATCTTTTAAGTAAATTGTGGTAAATCAAATACCCACTGCCTTAATTATGCCCCCATTTGACAGACTTCGCTCGTGACGGGCTGCTTTAATCCCTTGATGATGACATATAGCATCAAAAGATTCAACTTTCACATGGTGATTATCGAAATGTAATCATTTCTTAAAACAAGATTAATAATTGTCTTAAATGTATTGGTTTTTTTTTATTATAACTATCAATTTAGGTGAAAGATCGCGCGTCACGTATGTGTGACGTGACGCATGGGCTTGAGTAAGAGGGAGTGGATTTCACAGATCATTTTAAAGTATTCTAAAGTAACAATTGCATTTTATACTCTCTGTTCTGATGTTCCTTCACGCAGGTTCACAATATTACCCCCAGACATGATGTAAAAGCGAACTATATCCTCTCTTAATGTGGATTTTTGGCAATAAATTGTACTTCAGACAGCATCACAGAACACCTCGTTGACAGGTGGAGACAATAGAATTAGTGAATCCCGCCTCTTGGCTAGAATAGCAAGGTTGAAAGTCGACCCCGCCTTCTCCCCCCTCCACCGTAGGCTGCTTTCAGATTGTCACAGGTCAGCATGAGAATTTAGTAGAGGTGGTGGTAGTACTTCCATCGCATGTCATCAGTTGGTTGGGCGAACTACAAATTGGACAGCGCTGATAATGGTACTGGATGGAGGATGAGGCACTTAATGTGTGTCCCCCATCTCAAGTGCCGCCTTTCCTTTTTGGGCCAACTCCTTTCATTCCCAGGTCCCTCCTTCTCCTCCACTCTCTCTCCTTCTCTCTCGCCCCACACGCATTTATCAAGCTTTATTGGCTGGCTTATTGCCCCAATACATCGATATACGAGGTGCTTTGATGTCAAAGTGGAGATTTTACGTTTATACATGTGCCCATGGCAGGTGGGTCCTGGTCCTCGCAAATGATGACCCACACAAGTCGTGTGGATAGGTACAGGTAGTATCGTCCAGTCACGGTGGTCCGAGGTGAGTTGACAGCCAATGCCAGTAACGGGAACGGAGGAGTCAGGCTTTATCTTCGTTTTGCCTTCAGGGTCACAAATTCCATTCATCTTTCCTGGTGAGAGAAAAGGGGAATTGGGCAACCCCTCTGGCCATTTTAGGTGGACGGCTGACAAAGCAGCTAAGGTGGCCATTCATGTAAGGATCACACACCATAAATGTCAAAGCTTCGTTTACTTTGTTAAACCTTTTCGAGTTCCTTAAAGCTCCAAAAATGCTGCACCCAGCTGTCACATTAATCACTCTTCTTAGATCTCTTAGATCCCAAAACCCACCGCTGTTTTTTGGTTAATGCTGGCTTATGGAATATCGTCTAGAAGGTTCTGGAGGCATCATTCTTATCATGTGGAAGGTTCCACTCCCTTGAATCGCCATTTCCACAGTTTCAATGGGAAAAGCTTCAGGAATTTTTGGCACTGTCACTGAGAGAAATGAAGGGTAACGAATTATTCCGACTACCAAAAAAACAATATAGATGAATTTAATTGAGAGATAATCTCAAGACCAAGCTGTCTTTGAGCTTGCCCCTTCACTGATGACTGGACAAGCGAAATCACAAGCCAAGTTTACAATTCCTTCATAATTTATTGTCTTTCTCCGTCCACTATGACTAATACTACAAGGTTCGAATTAACTCCCCGGGGCTGAGATGAAGTCCTATCTACAAGTGGGTTCTTGTCGACTCCGACGGAAACTGGAAAGCCTCCACTGATATCTTCACCCCTGGATGTCCTCGTTATGGTAGCAATAAGTGAAGGAGTTGGGTTAGCATGCAAGGTCCTTAGAATGTAGGTCCGCATCACGTGACTTAGGGGGTGGGGTAGGGGAAGTAGTAACAGCGAAGACACGGGACCTCGGTGGATGACTAAGCCGTGTAAATACTAAGGCAACCAGGTGGTGGTACCACCCTAGGGTCCGCCTAGTTTTCAGCGTTAATCAAATGCAAGTATTGAGGCCTCAAAATTACCTATTACTCTAAAGGTGTGCAATTAGGAAGTAAATTTAAGACCTCTCTACCCTCCTCTGCATAATTTAGGGACCCCAGTCAAAGATGGAGTCAAAATGGCCAAATCAGGATAACTCACTCTGCTCCTTCTGACCTTGTTATCTCCAATCCTAACTTGGCTTATTTTGACGTTTAATTATTAATGAGAAAGTCTGAAGCAACAAGGAGGTAAGCTGGGTATTCTAGCCACCCTCTGGCAGTGAGTCATTACTCAAATATCGATTGATTTTCCGAGCTGATTTTGGCATCGTTCACGGTATATGAAGCGCTGATTGGAGGAAGAGGCTTTACGAGTCATCGTCCAATCACCAACCACGCAGTCGAATTTTTCCGCCTCTTATTGGTTAACTTACCAACGTTGAATTTGGAGGCTATTCCAAATGTCGATTGGTGGTGAATCAGTCCTAAACTCCGCTGAGTTTTTAAGAAAAATGGAAACATTTTTTTGATTTCTAAAGAGTTCCAAAGCAAATCGGCCCCTGTTTTAGTAGCATAGAAGCTTTCCTGTTCCTTCAAAACGAAAAATAAATTCGAATGTGGTTCTAAATTTGTAGGTGGGGTAGTTTCACTTGTAGCTTAAGCTGTTATGCGGACGAAGTCCTGACACTTTTAGCAATAGGATTGGGCTACAGCCGGATGGGGACTTCGCGCTATCATGTCTTGCCAGTCGGTAGTGGGTTGGGGTGTCCTCGACTGGAGGGGTGAAGGGATGTCCACCAAATTCAGCAACAGCTGTCCCAGCGGATAAAATTAATGATGCTCTCTATGCAGTGCCAACCTAGCACAGTAGGAATGTGAAAGTAATTTGTTTGTTTTTCACGTCTCCAAGACCTGGATGGCAACCCGAGGAGGCCGGGCCGACTGAGAGGGGTGAGGAGGCAAGGGGAGTGGGGGGGAGCGGAGCCGATGAGGCGGATGGACTAATTAGGTTGTCACATAAGATACCGTGTTTTTCATCCAACCGCCTGCAAAATCACTCAGGAGAGCAATTTGTAAAGTACAGGCAGCAAACCTCCTCTTTTCTGGGCTCGTTTTAAATGCCAGTGTCGGAAGAGGTATTAATTAGTGGGTTTGCTACCATGATCCCTTCACACAATAAATCGTGTAAATGCAAAAAAAGTGCGTTTTTTTGCCCTCTGCTACACAGTTTATTTGGTTGGTGAAGTTTTGGAGGCTTTCAATTTGATTTAGAGCTTTTAATTTACCTTGGCAAAGCGTTACT
Organism: Taenia solium; assembly: GCA_001870725.1. Lineage (NCBI taxonomy): Eukaryota > Metazoa > Platyhelminthes > Cestoda > Cyclophyllidea > Taeniidae > Taenia > Taenia solium. The sequence continues at coordinate 20,556 of MIEF01007626.1, read as the reverse complement.
CATTTGAGATGCATTTTGTTGTGTTGCCTTCTTTTTAACCTCATATTTGGCAGAAATTTAACATATTTCGGGTGAATCATTTCAAGGTGAAAAAGTACTTCAAGGTCGCCTAGAGGGAAACAACAAACAAGCCTCCTAGAAGCGGTAAACAGATTAGGGCATTTTGTGAAAATAATATGCCGATTGTAGATGGGTTCGTTTCAGGTCAGGAGGTTACACATCACATTCCTTCTGCCTTATTTCAAGAACCGATGCTATCCGCTCCTCTGGGCTATATAGCTAAGAGATATTTATGTGTTGAACAAAAATACGAGATTTTGGGTGTAGACGTGTCTCTTGGAACCCATCTAGGAGGTGAGAGAAACATGAACTATCAAATTCTGGGCTTTGAGAGACATTTAAACCAATTCCTTGGCCCAAAACTTGATGCCTGAGCGTAGATGGTCAAACTCATTTCAAGACTATGTGGGAAGAAAGGGAATGAGGAGTGTCCCGTACCCATAGATGGGTATTAAAGTAATATTTTTTTTATAAAATAAAACAAAACCAAATCCTTAAAGGAGTGGTAAAACCAAGCGATTCACTCTGCTACCACCTGAAACGGCTCTTTTGGACAGGAAGCCTTCCTCGAAACATTTCGATGAATCACTATCCCTGGGTCATTAGAAGAGTTTTTTGAGGCGGGTTGGCTAAATCGCCCACTTTTTTCTCCCTTTTTTCTCAATACTGTGGCCTCCTTCCCTACGAAATTGCGTATTAAGGCGAGATGAAAGGGAAAGAGAATTCCAACTTTTTCTGATGAACTTAATGACCACAGATGATAAGATCCACTTGCAACTCTTTTCCTTGTGAATCTATTCCAGTACCTCAAGAGGAGGTTCAAGGGCCTACCAACAAAGAGATGCTACTTGACAATTTCCAACTTATTCGCAATATGAACTTTTTTTAATGCCTTCTTCATACTTTCCCTTTTTTTGGAGTTCCTATGTCATAAAGTGTCATTTTAGTGTAATTGGTGTGGCTGAATCTCGTCTACCTTGGTAAGTGAGGTTAATTTGGATGTGGAGTTGTCCAAGTGACCGGCAGGACCCTGCATGGATCAGAATCGGTGAGGGATCACGATTAGGAATGTCTACCACGTTGGAGATCCAATAGTGAAGCTTAAATGACAAATTGTTTAACGTGAGAGATGAAGTGATCTGTTTAAATCTCCAGCACTTGCGAAGGGGAATTCGTGGAGACTACTGAGCAGTTGAGTCTCAAATGCCATAGGCTCCACTGACTGTCTACCCGTCAATCTGCACTACATAAATGGATTTTAAAAGAGCGCCTTGTTTTAATTTGTCGTCTGGGTAGTCTCCAATCGGGATGGCTAGATCACTGGACTGAAGGATTGATGGACTAATGCAGTACTGCATGGTGGGTGACTTGCCCACCGATGGAGAGAAGTGAGTTTTGCATTTCAGCCCTCCTTCAGCAAACGAACAGATCCCCAGTTGTGGTCAGAATATCCGCTGACACCTTTGGGGCACACACCATTTTGTTCTAACCAGAAAGCTAGACTTCATTTGTCTCTCTGTCTGCCTGTGTGACTTGGGCTGTAGACTTGAATGTCCAGTTGGAAGTGTTCTTCTTCTGAAGGTCTAACATCTAAGACTGTGAAATCAGTCTACTCAATGCAATGGGCTACCGTACAACACTATAGGATACAATTCAATGTGAAGAGACACACCTCAACATTGTGGTCTTCAAGGATGTGGTCGGTCAAATAGCCGCTCAAGACTCTTGGGTACTTCATGACCCTTTGTATTCACTTGGTCTACAAGCCATAGCCATTTGAGCATGACGTTTAAGAGTCACATGAACACATGCAAAGCGCAAGAGACAATCAGGAACTGCAGGCATCTGAGTTTCTCCTTGGCTTCTAGGGACACAACTCTCGTTTCATTTGAGTTAATTTGCAGCAAGGTCTTCAACAGGGTCCAAAAGCTAACTGAAGTCTATGAGATCTGGTAGGAGGAGGAGGGGGAGGAGGCGGAGAGGGAGAGAAAGAGAAGGGGTCTCTTTATTCACCATTAGACCTGGGATCAAATAATTACCAAAAACTGCGATTTTTGATAGAAGGCGATACAAGAGACCACGGAGTGGCCGCAAATGAGGGCACCAGACGCAGATTTGGTTTGGTCGGACTGGACGTGGGGTGACGCAGCACGAGCCAGCTGCCATGTCTCACGGTAAAACACAACATTCCCGTTCTAGTTGCTGGGACAAAGAGACTGTCGCTGTAACCGACCAAATTCGGTCTCACGCCGGTCCACTTTGGCGCCATTCTTCGTGATCGTTTACAGGTTGCTGATGAGGCCAAAATCTACGTGGATCCAGACAGGGTTCTACCAAGATTGCTGGTGAGCTGATTAAACTCTCTGTTGACTAGATTGTCCATGAACACAACAGATCATTCAAAGTGATCTGCTTTGCACAGCCCAACTGGTTTGGTGCTGCTCAGGCCGATAGGCGGGTCCCACGAAGGATGTCTGTCTTGTCAGCAACTATTCGATCGAATTGTTGCTCATACAACAGAGTCATTTGAAAGAATAGAGGGCAGTTAACAAAAGGGAATACTCCCTTCTCGGGACTAATGTGAACCACCTCTTTTCACGTAGAAAATAGGAGGGACTGCCAAAATTTGACTCAGTTCTAGTAGTCCTACTGCTAATCTCAACATAATCGACAGACTTTCAATCCTCTATCCGGTTTACCCACAAACCTGCTGTAGATTCCACTGTTTCATGACCCATTTTGTCTCGAGAAGTAAAAACTAGACTCAATTTTTCCTACTGCCACTTCACCTTTGCTTTTATTTTCCACTTGTCTATGGTCTTTCCTTTGTGGTAGACTGCTCTCAAGACGATGTAACAATCGTCGATTGGAGAAGAACTTGCACAATAACAGAGAGGGAGAAAAAATACGAAAAGTGAAGAATATGGAGGGACAGGATTGCAAGATATGAGATCGACGCCTCTTTCCCTCTTCCTTTATCTCTCCTTTCCAATCAAATATGCCAAACTTCAATTGTCCAAGAACCGACCAGATCGGAGACATTTTTAGTGGCATTGCCCTTGACTTTAAGATGTTGTCTCGCTGTCATGGGGTGTAATGTGTTTTGCCAATCACGTAGATGAGTGAAATTGCCTCAAGGGCTCTTTTGACGGTCGCCGGCAGAAGAATAATCGCAAGATGGGATCGTAAGATAGCAGCATTGGTTGTTGGAGGTTAGGCTATTGAGCTCATCTATCACTTCATCCTCACCCATCAGTGCTCCTTTACCTTCTGTAACCTTGTCTTATATTCTCCATTGTCAGTGTACAAATTTTGTGGAATAGCAGCCAATTTTATCGTCACTTAGTTACCACAGTTGACAATTTTTTTGGAATTTTTCAGCAATGACAACCTCGTGAAGCCTATAGAGAAGCCAAAGTGAGATAAAATGATGTGTAAAAAATTGACCACATTTTTTGCGATTTAGCGCACGCTCTAGCATGGTTTTATCGATTTTTTGTGACTCTAATCAGAGAAACGCACTGACCTGCAAGCAGTGTGAACTGTGTTTATCGATTCTTTATTGGCACACCGCCTTGGAGATGCAAAGTGGTAAATCGATTATTTTGTTTGGCAGAGTGGCAGGACAGTTTACAAATTCGAGATCTTTACCACCAATCAGGGGATGGCTCTCCACGGAAAGCGGCCAGCAATATGGATGTAACCTGCACACTCGGTGGAGATTGGTCGGCAGACCTTTTCCCTTTTTCTGCTCCGTTAATTAAAACAACACAACAGAATATAATCTCTTCCTCTTCCTTCGCCCACTCCTTTCTCACTCACTACGCCTGCTGAGTCACACACTGTCTGTCCGATTTTGAAAAAAAAATCGGAAATGAACGCAGGGGGAAGGCAGGCCTGGGGGAGGAGGTGACGGTTGGGTGTGTGTGTGTGATACGATGGCTGTCCAGACACTAGGTCAGGCAGCGCTGAGCGAGCTAGCAGTGGCAGTAACGCAGACGTGCGCTGTGTGTCTGGTCTCTCACAGAAACGCGCAAAAAAATGGGGTCCTGTTGCCAGGACAACGCTGTTCTGCGACAGAACTGGCCCATTTTCAAACATACCATGCTCCCCAAATTCATAACTACTCTGCTGACTTCATTATGCGGCCTCACCCGTAGTGCCCAGTTAATAATCCCCAACAAACCGCAAAATTAATTTCACATTGCTCTCTCTCTTCTCATTGGTTGGTTGGATTACTTTATTTTGCAACTGGATATGTGGTTCCTAAAGCCATCTTTTAAGTTTCTGCAAAATGCTAAAATGCATCCATGTATTTTGAACTACCATTTTTATGTTTTACTTTTAGAAAAATAATTTATTCGCAAACCATCCGTGGTCACTCAAATGATCGCACCTCTGGGACACCCAATTGGTCACCAGGCGCACAGCACTTTTCTCCAATTTAAACACCAATGCAAGTATTTGCACTTTAAGTAAAAGCGACGGTTTTTTTTCTCGATATATAAATGGAAGAACGTCTCGTAAACACAGTTTTAAGGAGGTGCATGTGAAAGGTCACATTTATCTGCCAATGTCGGTCATTTGGGGGTTGTGCCTCGACAATGGATAAAAGGCGCGAAAGACAGAGCGCCATGTAAATAAAGTCGTGGAAGCGGACAACCAAATGTCGTGTCATCACATTTCCAGTATAATGATTGGTATAAATCATTCAAGGCGTGACAACTGGTGTCCCCTAGGTAGTACCAAACTGTCAGTCCTGCAATTAGCATAAGAAATGACCGCGACACTGGCAGGAGCTTGGAAAAAAATGCAAATTTTCAATCCTCCTTTTGTGTTAAAGCATTAAATAACTCCGCCTTTGCCAAACACAATTGGCCGGTTTGAGTGGACACACAGCAGAGCCCGACTATCCTTTAACTGTGTGGAAGGCTTATGTAGGCTTGCTAGTTATTGAACTTATTCCAGGAGGATTAAATCAACCCGCTCAGTAGAAGCCAAAATTTGATTAATAACAGCATTTGGCCACCGTTCCTTAAGTCACTCGATTCTCGGTTAGGATTCCCAGACTGGCTTAAGCCGTCCAAGTGTCATGATTGACGAGCCTGCCTACCGGAAAATGTGAAGCTGACGTGTCGTTGAATCAGCCGTCTACCCCAACACGCCAGCCTGACATCTTTCTAGCACTAAGTCTGTCATCTGGATGGAGGCGTAGACGTTAGACTGACTTGGTAATTTGCACCATCACCGTCTGTCTAATTAATACACTCCGAGTAAATCGCATTAACGTTGACATTTGGATGACAGACTGGATGTCAAGTTAAGCAAAATGCCATTGAGGCAGTATGCCAGAAGCATCTCCAAGATCCAACCTTTACTTCCTAATTATTACAGCAGGATGATACCTTGATTAGGTATGTGGATAATTATGGGAAACTTTCAAGACACCTGCGATTTAACCTTGAAGGAGGCATGAAAGTGTCATTTGTCTACTAGATCCTTTATGCATCTAAAGATAAGATTACTTTTAAGTTCTCATGCCATAAAAGGTAACTCATGTGGTGTTGGAAATTACAGGCGATGATTGACAAAGGTACAGAAGGTAAACACCACAATAAATTTGTTGTTTACAGTAGCCGAAATTGTTAGCCATAGAGGGCATGCGGTGGCGCTGAGAGAAGGACTAATAATTTCCGTTGGAGTTTCTTCACAAACTTGCACTGTTGGAGAAAGATAAGGAGGGTAAGATTTTAAATCTAGATAACTATTGGTTAAGAGGCAGTAGATATACTTATGGTTATTCAGTAGTACATTTATTATTTTCAAACTATCGATCGGTCTGCCAGAGGACGCAAAAGGAATTGCTTTAATTGGTCTCTTAATCAATGTAAAAGTTGGTAGCTGAGCTGTTGATGTGAAATCACGAAAGCTGATACAGTTAAACAGCTGGAGAGTAAAATCTTCATTGAATAAAACGATGGATCGAAAGCAAGTACCCAAGTAATTGAAGCATTCATGAAATGCAGAACTACAGAACTTGACATTCCTTTTCGCTAATTAATACCACTTAAATAGACATTCTTTAACACCTTAAGCTCAAGAAGGGCCAAAGGTGGCTTCAAGCAACTGAAACAGGAAAAGGGGAGAGGCAGCTGCGTCCCTGTTTCTAGCCTTGCTTACTTGGCTAACTGACTTGGTCGAAGACGTCGGCACAACCTTTCCAGATGTCACGAGGGGTCTTGTCAACCATTGGATCAACCTTTTAGTGGATATTTCAGAGGTCCGTGTAATTTTTCTGCTTCTGGCTCCTCGAGTGGAGATCCTCACCTATGGACGGAGATGGATGAGAAAGAGGAAGACATTTCCCATTACCACATAAAAGTGTAATCTTCTAGAAAATAAGTTAACAAATTTACATTGGAATCATAAATGAAACAAGTCAGTTATAAAAAAAGATCGAATTGCTTTTTTTCACAGATTCTTCAAAAAGTTGACAGCAATTTATTCGGCCTTTGGTAATAGCATTGCCGCTCCTTTTAATGTGGTTGTCAGGTCGTAAATGTCACGCCTTTTTACGTCTTAGGCAAATTGGCAGTTCCGAATCGGTGCCTTTTATTGAAGCGAGAGAAGAGGGGGAGGGGGAAGGCAGAGGTAGGGAGGGAGGGAGGCAGGCAGACGGAGAAAGTGGACCTCCGCTAAAGAAAGATGCTCCGCTAATTGCGTTCACACACTTGTCAATGATGAATGGATGTAGAAGAGGAAATGGGTAGCTTAAAATAATGTCGATTAAACACCCAACCCGAAAAATGATGCCCTTCTTGCGTCTCATTGTTCACACTCACATGAGTCGGGGATAAGGTGAAGGGCGACTTGAGTTCATTGCTGTATTCAAACTAAAGAATAGGTGGAATGACACCCAAGTTTGCTCTCTTCAAGTCAAAAGATAACTCAATTCTAGCCACCTTCGTTTCTATATCGCTTGCACTTTCCAACCGTCTCTTCCGTTTCACCCAGGCTTGCGTGACTGTCAAACGTCAAGCAAAAATAGCAATCGCTTGTAGAACTAAGTGACACAGGAATACGAGTGGTTGAGCAACATGCATGACATCGAATTGATGCGTAAATTTTTGATTGGCATTCTGATTGACCAATCTCGGCCCCTTCTTAAGAAGACGATTCCCTTCAACACCTCGGTGCCGAGTTGTGTACTTGCACATAGGGACGCATCCTGTCCATCGAATGAGGCAGGCTGATCTCACAGTCCCAAATATTTGGCCTTCAGAGGATGGACACCTCTTGTTGGAAGCAAACAAACTTCTGGTGGAAACGAAGCGATGTGTGCCTTATAGGTGTCAGCAGATATTCTGAAGGAAAGTTGAAATGCAAGAACCACTTCTCTTCACCTGTGAGTAAGTTAAAACCATGCATTACTGCATTAGCCCATCAATCCATCAGCCAAGAAATCTATCAATCTCCACATTTGACCAGCTGAAAAACAAATAAAAATGATGCTTTCGTATAGATTCCGTACCTGAAGTGATGAACAACAAGTAGAGTGTCATTGAAGTCCATAGTGTTTAAGACTCAAGCGCTCAAGTAGCTTCCACAAGTTCTCCTTCGCAGTTGCTGGAGAATAAAGCAAGTCACTTCACCACTCACATCGAATTTATCTGATTGTTCTTGGCACGGGAATCTCATGCATGACACCTTCGATTTAGACAAAACTGTTTGCAAAACACAAATGGATATGTTTGTTGCAAGATCTTATGCTATTAGCCTCCTTAAAGAGAAGGGGATAGTAAAGAAGGCATGTGTCACAGCTATTTGTTGTGGTGATGGAAAAACCATTGTGGCTGAAGCAGAAGGATGATCACGAGGTAAAATGGAATTGATGCTCTGTAGACCAAAGTGGTACCGTCCTGACGGTATGGTCCTCCTAGGCCTTTCATTCGCCGTCATGATACTATCCTGCAATTTCACTTATCCCATCCACACCTGGAGAAGGGAGGTTGAAAGTGGTTTCAAGTTATGTCCTATTCACCCTTTGCCTCTTTGGCGGAAGGTGGCCTGGGAAACAAACAATAAGCCTGACCACAGAGCCATTTCGTCGAGTAAAAGTACAACCTGCAGGAAGTTAAAAGGCCGCCTAAGTGAACGCACATTAAAACAAATATTATTTAATTAGTCCTGATGAGGAGAGGCGTAAGTGCCACTCATCAGATGTAACGAAAGGAGACGCAAGCATAAACACTCGAGTAAGCAAACAACCAAGCAGGCATGCAAGCTAGCGGCAAGCAAGCAAGCAGGCAGTCAGGCAATTAATGAGGAAGCACGCATGACTCCTTCTAATTCCCAGGAGAGAGTAAGAGAGAGGAGGGTGGAGGGGAAGGGGAGGAGTGAAGAGCTCTTCCGTTAGATTACTGGCAGTGATAGAAGGCGAGTCTACAGGGGAGAAGGTAGGAGCTGGGGGCAGAGTTGAGCTGTCAAGGTGGTGTGTGTGTGTGTGTGTGTGAGTGTGTGCTTGCTTCAATGCTTGCATGCGGGCTAAGTGGTTATAATTAGAGGGTGGGTGGGAGGGTGGTTAGGTGAGTAGGAAGGTAGGCAGGTAGTTGTATGTGTGCGTGTTGATTTACAAATGCAGCCACATAGGAGCGGGCGAGAATACAGGGATGAGTAAGCTAGATTGTATCGTATAAAACCAATTTGTTTAAAACGTACCCACAACAAGGCTTATTTTGGGGAAAATCATCCAGTAGAATGGGTTAGTACAGAGGCACTTAAAGGAATTGGGAAGTAGCTTTAAAGCATGAATGCGAAATTCGTTTTAGACAGTACCGGTTCCTCACATTATTCATGCATAATAAACCCATTCAAAGCATTCAAACTCAACACAATTTTGGTGCAACCGAAGGAATCCCTCAGTATTTGTTGATCTTACTTCCTTCCCACCTCTGAGGCGCTTCTGAACGTGATACAAATATACTTTTGGAAAAAATCGACTTATCGCGATTTCAGAGAGGACGCCGAGGACAAAATCTATAGCTGTGGTACGGTAGCCCGATCTAAATCACCCAGTACAAACGTACAGAAGGCAGATATATATACCTGACACGCTAAGCGTCCTACGTCATGTCTTGTCACCAAGTGAAGCAAACTCACGAAAGAATCAAACTCATCATACTATCTTTGGCTCAACCAAAACAGAAGGGCGGCCACTAGGATCGGCAGATACAGTGCTAAGGGTTGGGAGGCACCACGATGTGCAATGATGTTGTGTTCAAACGCAAAATTAAGCGCAACTACTGTAATACTTTATTTGTTCGATCTGCTGGTTTGGGTCACTTGGGTGGCCATCTTGTACTAGTCGGTTGGACGGCCTTTGGGCCGTGCCAACAGCCCCCAAGCCCTCTGTTTCTAGAATATATATTCTGCCCCAATACTATGCCTTCTTTTACCTTAAAGGGAGTCTCGGGACGCTACAACTACCTTTTGATCCACCCAAGTTTCGCTACCGCTATAGCGAGTCAGCGCATCCGTGCAATACCAATAAAATTTATTTCATCCTGGTATGTATTATCATGAATTCAGAGGTTTTTGAAGCTCTGTAGTTAGTGGACAATTGTGACACTAAAGAATTTCCGAAAAATCATTGCAAAGATGGTAGAACCAAAATTTAAAGCTACTGATAAAGTGAACAGGATTTCATGCCGTTAATGTCTATCTATTACTCAATTTCGCCATGTAAGCAAACAGGTGTAGCATTATAGAACCTTTGCACAGTAAAATTCCTTCGCACTTTTCGTGCTCCTAATTAATTAAAATCTTGCTGAAACGATTCTTTACAAAAAATGCAATTACAACCCATGTGGCTTGGAAAGAGGTAGCCTAGATGATTTGACCCGGATGCTCAGTACTGCGGTGCGAAAGTTATTCGCAAATGCGAGCATAGCCAGCGTATCCAAGATTCGTAGGTCAAAAAATTGTGCTGAATTTTTAGATACAAGCACGACTTTGTGCAGTTCCTGGTACACAAAACTACATCGCTCGAAACAACCCAAGCTTCTGCGGAAAAATGCTCCTGTGTTCAGTTTTGACTGTACGACTGATTCACTTATAACGAAATCTAGGGGAACACAAGCGATTTCAGCGAGCTGATCCGAACTCAATAATATCAGGTATTGAGAAACTACCCGAGTTCCAGGAGTATGTGACTTGCGTTATTCCTTCATCTTTCTGATACATAGGCTAAGTGATGAACAGAAAAGGGTTTTTACCTATGGTAGCAACCCATTGGTAATGTAACATCCTGTCATGTCATACTTTTCAGTCTTATGACTATCACCATCAACTAGCCGAGTTTATGAGCACATATGGCAAACACCCCGCCGATGATTCTCTGCTCGCGAAAGGTATCTAGTTGTTCTTTACCGTCACCTCCGTAGTGTTGCGTACGAGTTTCAAGATATGGTACAATAAGTACCTACTTGGGAGATTCCCAAGGGTAATTACTAACCTTGTGATTCCGGTAAACTCTTTAGGTAATGACACTAAGAGGAGCAACGGAATCCCTGGTTCAGCGGAGGATGCGGCTTCTGCGTCGATTACGAGCCCTAAACAAGGAGGACTACAAGAAGGCACTGAAGGCGCTGAACCTCAATACCATCTGCCACCTCGACCCCTTTGACTTCGGAGAGGGATCGGAGGAGGATAAGCGCAAGAAGAAGGTGAAGAATGATTGCTATCAGGTAAAGTCTATTTTTTTACCATAATTGGGTAACCTGATCTAGCAACGATTGGCTCGGCTAGCACGATTTAAGAAGGATCTTGCTGCAGCGAGGGAGGAGTTTTACGAGAGGAAGGAGAGAGACCTAAACGGACTGGTAGAAAAGCTGACCGGTCTCGGTTTAGAAAGGAGCGATGCAGAAGCCAAATTGCGCGATCTCTTCGGTATCGTGGTCAAAGAACGTCAAGAAGAAGCACTGGTACCAACTCAAGTGGATAAACTGCAATGGTACGCAAAAGAACGAGTGATGAGGCGACATGTGATAGACTCGCTTCTTGAAAAAGAGGCGAAGCAACTGCGTTCAAGACGGAAGTAGGTGTACATAGACGCCGCCGATATAAAAATAGTATTTTGGTTGTTTTTTAAAGCAGTTTTTTGTCGTGGGGCATTCGGATTGTCATGCTTACATCTGTAAACCGTAGATAAGGAGGATATACCAAGAAATAATCTCGTAGTGTAGCGAAGTGTATTTACAAATGTGTACACAATCACGCGTCAGTGCGTTCTGGTGGTGGGCCGCATGGCTGGAGCATTCTTTCCATCAAGTTGAAACGGATTCGTGCTTTGGATTCGTTCTCGCAAAGAGCCAAATAGTTGAGCAGATCAAAGTGACCCATATAAGACGAGCAAGTATCGCGGTGCTGGTTCGTTAGCCACTCCCACTTTATGGTATCGGCATGACCGGTACCTAGAAAATAACTTCTCAAGTGGCTGCCTTACCAACGTACTTTGACTGAAGGTGCTCAAGCTGCGTGTGGATGTTATAACGGTCACCCATCTTACCAATTGAGCTAGCAGCAAAACTGAATCTAGCACTCAAACTCGGGTAACGTAAAACAATCGACAGCATGCAAAAATAGTCTTTTAAGCCAAGATAATTGCAGTGCTAAGCAGCCAATATTTTAATTTTCAGATTTTCGCAACAATAAGTTAAAACGTGCGTAAACTATGATGACCTAAAACGGAAAATATCAGAATGAGCATTTGGTGCACCATGCATAATTCATCTTGTCTATTCATTTTAAGCCGCTTCCTTGTTTGTCACAAATCCTTTCAATGTAAATTTTAAAAATGAGTTATGTACTAGACTGTGAAACTTCTTTCATTTGACAGGCGAGGTCCATACCCTTCCCAACAGGGTTTTAAGATATGTGCACGCTTTACGTTTTGTTGGGTAAAAGTTCACTGCCCTATGTCGTGTTATTGCTCGTGAGGTGCTTCGTCATTGTTCATTCCACAATGAATTTATTGAAACCACAATAGCACTTTGACACCAGCATTCCTTTTGCTTCCATAGCCTGATTTTCACAGAGGCGGGATGGAGGTGAGTCCGAGGGGTCCTTTGCCCTCAATCACTCCACTGGCGGTGCCTTGTGCGCCTGAAGTGAGGTTAAGCAGCTTGGCCTGCGCCGTGGCGGGACTGAAGGGTGAGGTGAGCGAGACGTTCACACCCACTGGCTTGATCCCCATGTTATCGGGGTGACTCATCTCCTCCGTCAACTTCTCCTGACATGTCCGCCACAAATCTGTATAGGCCTATACACGTACAAAAAGCCATTTTCAAGGCGTTAGTGGTCGGCCAACTAACTTCAACCCATTGACAATAGTGTAAGTATTGCAAGTGGGACAATTGTTGCCTGAGAATGCTGGAGAATGTTACATTAACCACACCCGCAACCTCCCACGCGCTAAAACAGAACTTCATTTCCACTGGTATGTTTATCCAACATGGAGATACAGCTTTCTAGGGTAACATTAGAGATGGATTTGAAGGTTTGCCAATTGACAACCATTGTCACATAGGCTTCAACCTCGTGAGGAATGAAGATGAATAGAAAACGCACCTTTGCCACACGTGAAACTTCATATTGCAGTTCTTTGATGGCTGTGTTCTTTTTGTTCAGCAATTCCTACAACAAAAAACAAGAGTAAAAAAGCAAATCACAAAAGTAGTGATGACACAAATACTCTGACCTGGTTAGAGAGGCAGAAGTATGTCAAGAATAAGAAAAACGCACTTCAAGATTTTTGCGTGACTCCTTTACGGCCTCGGGGTCCGCATTCATGGCCATGATGAGGGTATGCACCTCCGTCTCCTTGGCCTCCAAAATCGCCACTAGGTGGGTCAGCTTCTTCTCCAACAGGGCGCTTCTTAGACCAGCCTTTTGCTTGATCTCCAGCAAAGTCATCTCCATCCTATCCGTTAGTCGTTTCTTCTCGGCTTCCAACTGTAAGGAAGTAAATTAATACAAGGATTAGTTCTGATTAGTTCCCTTCATTTCACCGTAACACGTTTGTTACCGGAGTGCCGCTACAAACATAAACCTCCACAAGCAATTCAAATTCCTTCGTGTTGCATTAAGTGGCATCCATTACCATAATTTTTGATCGAATCAACCAACACATATTTGTGATACCGGACATTGACAAGAGAAATACAAATAGCAGGTAGATTGAAAGTGGTAGAGGAAAGATATCTGACAATAAGAACTCACTTCTTCAAGTCTTGCCTGTGCTATGTTATAAAGCATTTCTTTGTTTGCTTTCGTTTTGTTTGCAAGGCGCAAATTGGCTTTTGTCACCTAAAATATGCACACCCACATGCTTACTTGGCGTTTTGACAATCATTGGACATCTGTCAATTTCCCTGGTCCACGTATCCTACTACATACTCCTAGTACAGCTTCTTCCACAGTCGTATGCCTCATTAACATAAAGTTCTTCAGTAATAAGCAGTATTATTTGTCAAAGAAGAGCTCGTTTTAGTTCTATTGGAAAAAAAATCTTTTACACCACTTTCAGACCCCGTCTCTAAAAATCACAAGCTTATTTGTGCAGTTTCTAATCGCGCGATGGAGAGACTAGAATAGAAACTGCGGTCAACTTACATTATGTGCGGACTTCTCCGTTTCGAAGAGATGTGCAACCTTCCGAAGGTTCTTATTCTGTTCTTCTGACTCTTCCAATTTCTGCTTATACCGCGCTGTCTCTGATTGGCTCGACTCAAGGTCATGTCGCATACGAACCAGACTCGAACGTAGTTCTTCAATGCTCTCCTACAGAGGCAGGCAACAGGAAGTGGATAGGGCAGTCGGACTGAGTGACCTACTTTAAGGGTCTTGATGACATTGACGTTGCCAAGGGTGATGTCATTGTAGTAGCTTTTCATATTGTTGAAGGCTTTGTCATGAGCCGTTTCAAGTTGCTTGATGTGCAGGTTTTTGCGCTCCTCAGTGGCGTGAATTTCGCTCACGCGCTGGGTCTCCAGATCTTCCCGCAATTGGGCCGCCTGTTTCGCTGCTCGCTGTTCCAACTCCTCAGCTTGGAGAATGAAGTCCTGACGCAGGGCTGTCATCTACAACACAACATACAAGCACATGTAACCTTGAACCCTCACTTATGAATTTGTATCAGCTTACTTTAGCAACTTATCAATTGGTATCATTAAAATAGAAGAAAGCTCACAGTAGGTGACTTATGAAAAGAATAAAATTACAAAAGAGTAGAAGTAGATCAAATAGTCTCACCTCAACTTCGTGCTGTTTCTTTAGCATCTTGACAGCCTCCTCGGACTCCAATTGCCGAAGTCGCATTTGGGCTTTCAGGGTGTAATTCTCATTTAACAATTCCCTCACCTCCACTCTCGTTTCCTCTGCCTTTGTATTCAGTGTCACTGTGGTGTCATGGCGGACATCCACTTGTCTTGCGTTTTCTTCAAACAGTAGATGCTTCACCTTCTGTCTATAAACCCGCATCTCCATTTGGTGTCTCTCTTCAGCATCCTCCAGTTCTCGTTCCTTCTTTCGCAACAGACCTCTTGCATCTTCGACCTGTTGACGACACGTCTCCCAAAAGGTTGTCACTTTGTCCCGCTCCAGAGCTGTTTTATTGCGCTCAGCGCGTTCGCGTTCCAGTTCTGCTCGAAGCAACACTACGTACTCTTCGATCTCCTCCTTGGTCATCTCGGAGGTCACCACTCCATGAATAACTGTTGAGGTCTTCTTCTTCTTTCCATTCTTCGATTTCGCCTGTGATATTACATATACACACAAACAGGTAAGATGTATTCTACCTCTATGGAAAGCCAAAATTGTATTCTAGGCCATGCTTAGAAATCTATATTTCTGCGCAGTCTGCACGTCTCTGTTGCATGACATTTCAGTCGTGTTTTGAACTTTTCAGTCCACCTGTACACTACAAGTGAACCAATGGTATCATCTGCTTATGCTCTACAACGGATTCGGGGCTGACTAGAAATAACACATCGCCAGATTGAGAAAAGTCAGCTACTACGACTTTCACTCGGTTTTTGGTGGCATATTGTGGCATCATCCGTAACAGGGTTTGAAAAGATAGCAAATAGCCTTGGAGTAATTCTTGTTTGTGTGATTTTTCGCCTTTATAAGCAGGATATCATGGACATTGCAGTGTTGTCTTTTAAAATCGACCCTACTTAAGTCAGTCCTTTCCTGATTAAATTAGTTTTGAAGTGAAGCGCTGATAAAAGGTCCCAAGTAACGCTAATCATGATATTATGAGAAAGGAGAAAGATGGCGGACACATTGTATTGTACTAATGTCCCATTGCGCAAAAAATAATTGACTTTAGGGAATTTTTTAGTTTCACGGTCATGCTACATTTCACTGATGTCAATAGCTCTTGTTTCAATTACTTCCTATGCTCTAGCAATAAAAATTTCTTTTTATAAGTATGCCTCATTACGACTGGGGAAAGGGTGCAAGACTTGAACTCAACCCAAGGCAGAGCCACGGAGACAATCTGTTGAGCACAAATAAGATAAGTTTAGCATAAAGTGAAGAATTATTTTCCCTCATAAGAGGATTCATCGCAAGCATGTTTCATAAGAAAACTAAAACACGAAACTGTTGCTAATATGTATTCAGTACCAAAGTCGCAATAAAGTTTAAATGACAAACCTACACTAAAAACTGCGCGGTATTTTGAGGCAAAAGCAGTGATTTTACATTAAGCCTTTATTTTTATTAGAAGAAGGCAAGCGACATAGTTGAGTGCAATAATAATCCAAACGAGATGTATCCGGGTCACCAAATTATTGAGAGAGGCATAATTTCATAGATTGTCGTAAATTCTAGGGTGCAAATCGGGCCATTAAAAAACTGCAAGATCAGAGAAGATTTGCATTAACTGACTAAGTATTTTACGCCAAACAAAAGAGTAGGATTATTCCAAAACACATCTATGCTCAATTTATAACTAAATATCTTGCCACAAACAAAAGATTGGGCAGTATAAAATGACACACATTCCCTTTCTTCAAAATACGTTATCTCCCCATCCCCCTACCATTTGAAAAACTGACTTACGTGATATCGCGCGAACCGACCTCAGGCAGTTGGGCATCACAAGTGACATAATCCCGAATTTAAACACCGGTTATTCATCTTAAATAGAAAATATGGTTTATCAAGGCAGGCTTCGCGTTTCATGCTTTGAGGTAATGCAGAATGCAAAGATTATTGGCCCTGATATTGCTTATTTGAAGTTTAGTACACTTTATTATGGGTCCATGCGCTCTTGCACTAGAAATGGCTAATGACCCATATATCTTTTATTAAATTTACGTAGCGGAGCACTTACTATGAAAATAGGATGCATAATAAACCAAGCATTTCTTGTCTACTAAAAGTAATAAAATAATAAACATTCTAAGAGAGCAAGGGAGTTATAAATCGCATCATTTGTAGAAACATAAAGTGGTAAGACAAGTTTTTCTCACTACCATTGACCAAATTAAAAAGTTTGACTGCTTTTTAATTTCTAAACATCATTGTTTTGTTTCGCCTTATTTTGCGTTGTAAAAGCGATTTACACCCCGCGTGCCAGTGGCGCGGCAATGGTGGGTGAGTGGGGTGGAGGGGCGGGCTCCGATCACAGTGTTTTTTTTCCTCTCCTCCCACAATAGGGCACATATGTACAAGTCAACGGCGTAGAAAAATGTATCCATCTCGTATGGCAATTCACAACCACTTAGTGTTTGTGTACGCCCTCTGCCTGCATGTGGGAAGATGCGAACTCTTCTGCTGCTTACCATTCTAAGTAAGTCCTGTGACTCTTTGTCTCCTATCTTACTTCGTTTTGTCCAAGAGAATTTAACTATCTGAATGCCGCACTGAGGTGGGTGCCGTGGTTTAGGGCCATTTGAACGGGTTTACTTTTGATTATATGGAGTTTTCAAACACCTTTTTGTAAAATGTATTTAAGCTACCATGTGCTGCGCCTGCAATCGTTGTCGGGGATACTTTCAACCGTGTGGATCAGACAAAGACTGTTGTGAGGGCTTCGACTGCTATCAAATTGGCAGCTACCGTTATCGGATGCAGTGCCTGCCATGGTGAGTTGAGTATCCATTGGACCTGACAGTTGCTCTGACAGGGTTCGAGACTTCTCCTCATGTTCACCTTCGAGTGGATCCATAATAGATGTAAGGAATAAGGAATTGCCAAGTTTCGAAGAGGCTTTTACACTCATCTAACGTCGAACGCAATAATGCCCTGGTTCTATCATTCGGTGGCACATGAACGCATTCTTTGAGCCCGACACCTAGTCAACGTTACTTCCACTTTCACTTATCACAGGACTGCCATAACATTGTGGCTGTGCTTGAACAACCAATTTTGTATCAGTACTGAATGAAACGTGACGTCCTTTGTAATGTAGGCATCTAATCTACCCTGTCCCCTATTTGAGCAACATTCTGCAGACTTACAAAGCTTAACGGGGCCTAATAAATATGAGTCAGGAATGGCCGTGACTTTTCCCCTCGGTTCCATTTCAGTCCCTCCATTGGATGCGCGTATTTTTCGGAGGAACCTCGAGTACCTCAGCGCAACGCTGATGCGAGTGCGTGAAGTTTGTTCTGAAATTATAATGTATCACAATTCCTTTATGAAGTGATTTTCTTCCAGGCCCTTCTCTCCGTTACACATCTACAAACTAAAGGTGGGGAGAAAAAAGAAGAGCAAGGTGAAGATGTTAAAGGTATCGAAGTATTTGGAGAGGAGGAGCATTGGGTAAATGGTAAGACTGGGAGAAAGAACTTCCTCGATGTTCGGAAGAGGAAAGTAAGCTTCTCCACTAGCAGCTAATGCTGATTAGTCTTGGATGGGTCGGAGTCGGATATGGAAGCGCCTTAATGGCAAGGTTTGGTCAAGCTTGCTCACCTTACGTGGCTACAACGTAAGAGATTGTTCCACAGCTAGGGTGAGCAAAGCTAATCTGCAGAGTAGTGGAGAGAGGGAGAAGAGATTAGATAGAAGGGTAGAGGGGGCAGGATCGACCAAAAGAAACTGTCGGCGGTGGTTGCAGCTCTGGCATTGACAAAGACTAGGATGTTTAGGGTCAGCTCCGCTGCCAGCGTTCGGCTCTGTGCTGTCGTCTTTCCTCTAAGGTCGTCAACTCCGGTGGAGCATCGTGGTTGGTAGGCGTAGCAGGGTTGGGTACGTGGGTAGTGAAGACCAATCGTGACCAAGTACGATCACACGTAAGTCTGGTGTCACGTTCCTTATCGAGCTGCGTGTGATGCCTCGCTCACCCTTTGAGAATCCTGTTCTTGCTAAGGTTCTATTCGGCGCGGTGGTAAATTCCATGGGTAGGAGGATAGTGGGGACTATTAAGGCGCTTTTACTCGTGTCGTGGTCTTTTTCAGATTCATAGGCATGAATTCTAATGCGTTCTCTTTTCTTGCTTTCCATCGCTGCCCTCCGAATCTGTGCCTTTTTTACTTCCTGAAAATCCTTCCTCTTGCGTCTTGTGCAAAGCAGCACTGTATTGAGCCAAGTGTGGTCGCAACGGATCCCACGAGCTTTACCCTCAACCGGCTCACGTGCAGCTCCATCCCGTCCGCCGTCAAGATGATGAATGGTAAGGTGAAGTTTCTGCTCCTAAGTTTAAACGAGAGAGAGGTATTATCAATACAAGTGTTTATTGCATAATGTCTTCCATTTCACTAGTGCATGGTCTATGAAGCGACAACAATGCGACCACAACTATTGGCTGGACCTCGCTAATGCATGGTACAGATTGGTCAAAGCATCACAAGGATTAACCAATAGAAATGGCAAAAGTGGCAGTCATTTTTGTGACACCCTTGCCGCCATTCGAATGGAGGCGGGTGCAATGGCATGACGATCCTGGGGGACGTGCCTCCCAGTTGTGAGTTGTGCTTAGACATGTGAGTTATTTGCGTACAAATGCCTTTTTGCGAGACACAGGTAAACAAATTTCGGGTAATATGTCAGGATGAGTAACTTGTTTCGAGTTTATTGGTGTTTATTTCACCTAAACAGGTGGGTGACTTGGTGTTGCCTTGAGGTTTGAGGCGTTGAAACGGCGTAGGAAATTCACGCTGGTGGTAGACAGTAAGATTGATGAGGGATCGGAAGACACAGGAAGTTACGGTGAGGTGGGGTAAAGAATCTCTCAGGAATTCATAACGGGGCAAGCCAATGTGACCAGATTAGAGTTTACGAGTGTAATACAGGAGTGGGAGGCTATAGTCATGGTTAGTGGTTGGGAGGCGGAGGTTCGTGCTGTTCAATGAAAGTGGAGCCTGGAGGGACAGAGGGTCTCAAATGGTGAAATGACTAGAAGAGCTATCACTCTTCACGATTCAGAGGTGGGGGGGTCATGTGTCTTTGGTGTCGCAGTAGCGAACGCTCCTGCATTTCTCCGAATAAACGGTTTTTCCGATGCAGTGGTGGTTGCTTTGGCTGTGTGTTTGAAGAGGAGTGGTAAGTTTTGCCCTTGGGTTTTGAGTTCACGCTTACTTCTTTACGTTCGATTTCAAGGTAGCTGGTATGATGAATGGAGGCAAAATTATTATGAAGAAATTCAATAAACCTGTATTATCTTTTCCATTGTTTCGAAAAGGATGAGTGATTCCTAGAGCCCGCCATGTGGAAACAACTTCTGCTTGAAACCCTGTCTGCTTTGACACGCCAAGGCCGTGGCAAAACGTTGCATCTACTGCCAAGCAGACTGACCCAGAAAACCGCGTTTGAATTACAACACTGGTTTGCAGATCTGCCTACTCTCGAAGCAGTTAAGGTAGAAAAAGGAACGAAAATGAGAGAATAGAGGAGCAGACGATGAGGATGCACCGAATGAGGAAAAGGAAACTGGAAAGGATTTGCGCTCCTTCTATGCTGTACCACCTACGGAGGCTAATCCGGCGTAAACTGCCAATCCTTTGTCATCATTGCCACTGGCAAGTCTGTGTACGGTGCAATGAGAAACAGCGCAACATTGTAAGCGTTACCGCTTTTCGAATTGTAGTTAAAGTTGTCAATTTTCTTTGCAAACTGAGACACGTGCTTTACCGTAGGCTAACGGGTGTTCTATGACTAGCTGCTCGGGTTTGGCAGGCATTTGTGGCGCTTGCGCGGCGTGTGATTTGTGCAGTGATTGTGTTGAAGAAGGGTCCTTATTTAAACTCACACTGTCGAGAGACTGATAGAGGTGCTGAGTGAAGTCGAAGAAGTGTGATTGACTGCAGATCAAGAATATCGCTTTTTATAATGTAGATGCCAGTGTCGTATTTGTGCCACCGATCTATTCAACCACATTTGGTCTTCCCAAATGGCATGGATTCGGTAATGGGCAGTCTTTCTTCCTATTCTCCTTCCTACATGCAGTACTGCTTGCTACCACATGTGAATTTGAATGTCTTGATC